>WEDG01007575.1:0-213753 GCA_017591395.1 Schistocephalus solidus | reverse complement strand
AGGAGATAGCGGTTACCATAAGCGCCATTGAATGGGAGGTCGCCAACTGACAATTACACTCAGACACCGCAGTCTTTCAAATGTGTGTTGTGTGGAGTGGCTGACTGGCTGGTCTGAGAGTCAGGCTGCCATGGCTCCTTCCTAACGTGACCTCTGGCTTTATCACACATGTGAGATGTAAGCCGTTCAACCCCCTGTTGTGCAAAATCCTGGTGCTTTTATTTGGGGGCCAAGTCGTGTACGTAGTACACGTAGAAGAGGTCACCAGCAGCTGCACCCACTCCCGCATCAGACAACTGACCGGCTCGGATAGTGGTCTGTTTGCGGGCGTGGAGGAGAGAGTGAGGTTGACAGCTCAGCGCATTTTCCTCACTATAAACAATCTGACGCGCGTGAACCTATCACGGTCGAACTATCGTGTGTGGAGTGTAGGGGGTACTAGGTAGGGGTTGCATCACACGGGTAGTATTTGGTCGGTTCATCTGTCTCGTATAGGTGGTGATTGCTTCTGCAACCGCCTCTAGCTAGAACCCAACTCTCACCTGTGGCTCCTTAAAGTTGGTTCTTCCCAGTGGCCACACCCCGGGCAACCGCCACGACCGGCGGGCTAAACCAGGTGAGGGTCTCCGGTGTTGTGTATATCTCCACACCCGGTACGTCTGCTCCCTTCCCCCTGCTCTTCACCCTTTCCCTTCCCCTCTCTCCTCTTCCCAGCTCACTCCTCTCTCCCCTCCTACCCCCTCCTCTCTCCCCTCTTTCCTCCTTGCTCTCCTCCTCTCTTTTACTCTTACTTATCGTCCTCCCTTTTCCCTCTATTCTTACCCTTCCCTCCTCCCCCACGGTCGAATAAGTCCTACGGTGAAGGCGACTGCAATCACGTAGGCAACCCAGGCGAATCGATTGTTTTCTCACCAACCCAAATCGTCACCAAGAGTGGAGTTCAGTAGCCGCCTGGGGTGATTAAGCAGCCCTATTTAGGGACAACACTGCTTACCCTATCGCGGGGTAGGGGGCTAAAAAGGTGCCCTAAACAAATACTGGGTATCACGTCTTCTGCAGCCGGCCGCGGCTCGCTGATAACAAAATATGCGGTCGTAAAACTTAAAACAAACAAACCCTCTGTCCCACCCCCCTCGCCATACCCTCCAGGCTGCTCGGGTGAATCCACTCAGACTAGCGGCCTGGAATGTTCGTTCCCTTTTAGACAATCCAAGGAGCAGCCGACCGGAACGGAGGACGACGCTAGTCGCTCGGGAACTAACACACTACAAGGTAGATAGTGCTGCTCTCAGCGAGACCCGATTCTTCGAGTATGGTCAGCTGGAGGAGGTAGGTGCTGCTACACATTTTTCTGGAGTGGCCGGTCAAAGGTAGAGCGACACAACGCTGGTGTCGCCTTTGCCATCCGGAGGCACATCGTGGGACATCTGCCCTGCTTGCCACAGGGCATCAACGATCGCCTGATCATCCTCCGCTTGCCTCTCGGGGGAGACGAGTTCGCCACCATCATCAGCGCCCACGCTCCCCCAATGACGAGCTCCGATGCGGCGAAGGACAAATTCTACGAGGACCTGCACGCCTTGCTGGCGACTGTGCCGAAAGAGGACAAGTTAATTTTCATTGGTGACTTGAACGTCCGCACGCATGAAATGCTGGGGGACCCACTTTTGTGCTGAAGCCCTTGCAGCTGCGTCACGCAGCGGCAGAATATCAGCGAAACACGTGTCTGGGCTTTTAGCTAGTACCTGTGCTTGTTCTTGTCGTCACTTATCTTTGAAAGATGACGTAAGTCTTTCTATCAGTTGGGAGTTTCCGTGCCCGGGGGTTTGCCGATAGATATCTGATGTCCAGCTTCCAAGGTCTCCTACATCGAGGGCAGAGATTTAGGTTGGTATTGGTTTCCGATTGATGGAGTCTGTTGATGGTGCCTTCTGAGAAGGTAGATAACCGATTGAGAGTGCTTCTAATTTTGTTCGGCTCCAAATTCTGCCTCTTTCTCCCCTTACCCTGTGGCCCGCACCGAGGTTGGAATCAAAGCTTTATCCTTGTCATGACGAGGCGGTAATCAGTCCAGCCATCGTCACCACATACCTCCTTTGCCATCAGCACATCGTGGTGGTTTCACCTCCGGACGAGAAGGCAGTCCAGTAGTTGTCGGCTCCGCAAACGAGGGCGCATCCACTGTGTTTTCGCCCGTGTCGGAATGTGGGAGAAGTGTTCGGTGTTGAGGAGGCGATGCTCTGCGCAGGTTCGCAGAATGAGCAAACCATTTCTATTGCAACTACCATTTCCGTGAGGGTTCAATATCCACATCCAACCCGCGTGGACTGCCTCAATGTGGTCACCGAAGGCAATCCTTTTGTCGGCCTTGTCTTGAATCGCAGTACTTGACTCACGACTGGGTAAAGCTGTGTAAACTAATGGGACACATTGCGTTTCGTTAAGAAAATACAACTTTCATGTTTGCATTTAGAAGACTCATTATTCCAGGCTGAGTACCCTATTTTAGACCTTAAAGCGGACGGCAAAAACCCTTCTTACTCGGCTCTGAGATAGCTTCAGGAAGCAATCCCAGATGTCGGATAGTACATCGAAATCCAAAATTACGGCTTCCTATCACCAAGTCTTGAGCACTTATCAGGGCGGTAACACACACGAGAGTTCAACCATCGATTTTGACTATTTTCACCATTTTCACCATTTTCACTATTTTCACCTTATGCTCCACAGCGTGATGGTGCAGAGACGGTGAATTAGTCAATTGGTTGCAGGTGATAGTCAACTCGCCCTGCAGCTACCACACTCACTTGTCCCTCAGCCGTCAAGACAAGACACTCAAGAAGACAGGAGGCGGGAGAGGGGGCAGATCGCCATACCTGACTCGGATCCACCGGCTTGGGAGTTCCATAAAGGCTACATTAAGTAGGAGCCATTGCAGCCTGACTCTCAGTCCGCCAGTCAGCCACGTCACACAAAACACACATCGGGCTGACCACGCGGTCCGAGTTATCCCGTCAGTTGGCAACCGCCAATCTACGGCTTTTTGCGCACCGTGATAATTTCAAGCGCATCAGATTGTTTATAGGGAGGAAAGTGCGCTGAGTTATTGACCTCACTCTCTCCCCCACCCCCGCAGTCAAACCACTGTCCGAGCCGGTCAGTTGTCTGATGCGGAAGTGGGCGCAGCTGCTGGTGACCTCGTCTACGTGTACTACGTACACGACCTGGCCCCCAAAACACGAGCAACAGGATTTCGCATAACAGGGGGTTGAACGGCTTACATCTCACATATGTGAGATAGCCAGAGGTCACGTTAAGAAGGAGCCTTCGCAGCCTGACTCTCAGGCCGCCAGTCAGCCACTCCACACAACACACATTGGACTGACTGCGAGGTCTGAGTGTAATTGTCAGTTGGCAACCTTCCAACCACGGCGCTTATCGTTACCGCACTCTCTTCTCCTCCCCAACCTGAGCCTGGTGTCAAGACAGAGTCAAGAAGATCGGAGATGGGAGAGGGCGCAGATGGCTGGCGTCGCCGGAGCCGTCCCTAAGTGTTTTGCCACACCTGGCTCAGATCCCACGGAGTGGTAGTGCCATAAAAAACACATTAAGAAGGATAAATTACAGCCTGACTCTCTGTCCGTCAGTCAGCCACTCCGCAAAAACACACATTGGGTTGACCACGCGGTCCAAGTTATCCCGTCAATTGACAGCCTTCCAATCCACGGCTTTTAGCCCATCCTGATAGCCTCAAGGGCATCGGATTGTTTATAGTGAGGAAGGACCTTGGCAAGAACGGTCAAACGCATCAGATTGATTAGTGTGACGAATGAGTGCGCAGGTTCGGGTCCCAGGAGATTGCTAGAGCAAAGGAGAAGTCTGCTCGTTCACTGGAACCGGAGTGAGGAATCCGGACTGAGAGAATAGATTCCCCAGTATTTGTCTTACTCTCCCAGCTGTCTATATCCCAGTCGACTGCCAAAGTCTGACTTGACGCGGTGGCTAACGTGACGTGAAGTCCAATGGCTAAGATCCATTACCGCACCCATTCCATGTACAGAAGTGTGGTCTCGCATGAACTCTGTGCAGCCTGCTTAATGCCGGCCGGTAGGCAGTTTGATCTCTCTCTCTCTCTCTCTCTCTCTCTCTCTCTCTCTCTCTCTCTCTCTCTCTCTCTCTCTCTCTCTCTCTCTCTCTCTCGATCAAGCTCATCGGCATCGCAACCTATGTTTTAGACCAACGCTGACTTGGCTAGGGCATTTCCTACATTAGGACGCAGGTTGGCATCAGATACATGGGACCTTTCTTATTCCAGTGGTCATTTTATTGTCTTCTTATAAAATGATTTTGGAGGTCCCCACAATGTACCCTCCTGAAAACGCCAACAGCTGGACTAGTATCAACACCTTGGCCAAAAAGGCGTTCGAAACCACAATCAGGTGCTATTGTTCTCGCTCGCCTCGAGGCTGGGTTGTCGAGCGGTCCACGTGAACCTCCCGCCCTGGGCCGAGGACGCCGGCGGCTAGGAGATAAGATTTGTCACACTTCAAAGGCAACACTGTTGACCCAGTTCCGGGCCCACCTGCCGGCTACAGCGCGTGTCCCCTTGAGCCGAGATCCTCCTGGCTCTGATCGGCTCCCATCGCACCCCACCCGGCCCCACCCCACCCGGTCACCTTCGCCAGCGCCGTTCTGTCTCTCTGCCACGAGTCGACCTCGGAGCTGCCCCTGGGCCCTGTTGCCAGGGTCGGATGCCGCAGCACCTCGGCGTCACCAGCGCGGAGAGCTCTCGAGTAGCTCTGATTGAATCTCTCCTGTCCTCAACCCCACCCTTCCCCCTCTGACACACCGGCGCCACCGTTGCTGCAATGACCGTGAGCGGAAAAGTTGACAGCGGGACGGGACCTCCTTTAGGCATGCGTCTGAGGTCGAAAGCGGGAGACTGGCCTGCCTCGAACGGTATCAGGTTTCTGAAGACAAAAACACCTGTGCTTCCAACCCGTGGAGACGGTCGAGCCCTGAAGCTATGACCCAGAGTGTACCGTGTTGCTGTGACGTTTTTCCTGAGGAGGTACACAGGTGTTTTCGAGCCGCCGGCGTTCTCGGCACACAGTAGGACAGCACTCCGTCTCTGAGACACAAAGTTGTGAACCCCTGCAGAGGGGACGGGAATAGGGGGTGGGGGGATACGGTACTGCTCAGTTCATCTTTCCTGCATCAGGTTGCGGTCCAGATTGGAAATCCTAAAATATCAGTCCCTGTTAAGGCGGGATATATTGCACATCCGGCCTACTACGGGAAAAAGAAACCTTTCTGTAATGTCTCTGAAGCAAGCCAGCGCATGCTACAGCCAACGAGTGTTTGCCTTGGCCCACAGTCTGTGTTTTGGACTTCCCATCTTTTTCGGTGGCGTGCCTGGAATTAGCAGCTTTCTCGGCTGGTGTAATTGGTCCCATAGTTGTTGGGCTATGCATGAAAAGCGAAAGGAGGTACTATGGCACAGTCGCGAGCTGCCAGTGATGCGGAAGGATCAGCATTCACATTTTATCCGCCCTGTCGCAAAGGGATACCAGTTGGTTTCCGACAGTGGGGAAGCAGCTGAGAGAACCATAGTCAAATTGGTGAGCATGGCAGGCTAGGAGACTGCTGGGCCATCCAGTTTGTCAGTTTTGCTGGTTGCCAAAACTACCTGGTTGCACATGAACTGATACGAAGAGAAGGACTGTTTTTACAGTTACTTTGTGACCACATACGATTGTTTGAACGCGGCGTAATAGCGATAAGCAGTTCATAACCTCAAAAGACTACCAACAGGGCGCAATTGGTATGACTATTTCAGTAGAGCTAGTTTATGAAGTCCCCCACGGAAATATAAAACCTGCCAAAATCCTCAACTAATTAATTGGGACTGGTAGTCGTCTGGTGGATTCTAGATTTGCTTGCTTCGGAAATCCTGCTTTGGCAGTCAGCTTACTGTATCAGAATTTGTGGATTCCATACGTTGCAGTAGGCTGGGCGGGTAACTTGACCCGGTAGCTCAGGTCGCTAGAGCGTTGCCTTCCTCCTTGCTGGCATGTGTTCGAATCCCACCGCGACCGCCGAGTTTTTCACACGTGGGTCAAAGGAATTATACAAATTGTCTAAAATCCTCTACAAATTGGCATTTCTAATCAACGTCGTATTAACTTTTAAACATCAGTGTGCCTTATTTTTAAAAACGGTGGCTTATTTACTACTGTAAAATTTTGGTGTGTGTGGGCTGATTTAGCATAATGTGCCCTATCTCTTGTAATCCATGACAGTAGGCACGTACTGTATACATTTTTTTCAGAATTTTGTATGTCCGATTGCCGATGACCAAAACGAAGAGGCAGCTGCAGTTGAAAGTGAAGTTGTTTGGCGTCGGCAGTCCTTGCAATCATCAAAGGACTGCTGGGATCTCGGAGAGGCAGCAACTTACGAGCAACAATTTTTTACGCCACGATGTCTGAGCTGTAAGTCTCCTGTTAACACGGTCATAGGCAAAAAAGATGTCAGGCGATTTATTAAGCAGATTCCGAGCGTTCTGATCGATGAATGCCACCGGCATCTATAGAAATACAAGTCAGTGATCAGGCATAATAGAAGAGATTTTGTTCGCGTTCTCGATGAGGCAATCATCGAGACCCTTTTTTAATGCAATAGCGGCTCTGGCGAAGGACAAGCCAAAAAGCAAGTAATTTGGGAAAAATGGCATACCAAATGTTCCACTGCAGCCAATTTTCGCCCTGAAGTCATCGCCTACCTATATTTTGGCAAAATGGATATGTTCGAAAACTGAAATGCCTCAAAATTATTCGACTGTCTCAGTCTGTTCAGCCTACCAATTCCTGGCACACGTCTGAGGTTGGAGGATTCAGTTGGACGAAATGATGATATCTTTTGACGTGATGTCAGTGTTCACATCCATCCCCACGCGTTTAGCACAATAGTCATTGTGCATGAAGTTTTATGTGTCATAGGACGATATCCAGAGTTCGCTCAAAATTGAACATTTTAGGAGGCGGTCGACGACACAGCGCATTTTACTCACTATAAACAAGCTGACGCGCTTGAACCTATCACGGTGCGCTAAAAGCCGTGGCTTGGAAGGTTGCCAACTGACTGGATAACTCGGACCGCGTGGTCGGCCCAGTGCGTACGTTTGTGTACCATGGACAACTGGCGGACTGAGAGCCAGGCTACAATGGCTTCTTCTTAATGTAGCCTTTATGGCACTCCCACTCAGTTGGGATCAGACCCGCCCCTCTTTTGTGTTGTTGTATTTTTGTTTGTGTTGGTCCACAGTGCGTGGGCCTGTGCCCTCTCCTATCCCCGATCGTCTTGACGCTGTCTTTACACCGTGTACATGTGGGGGAATGGAACAGAGAGTGAGGTAGATGCATCGAAAGTCTACTCTCTCGAGAATCCAGCGCGAGTCACCGTCCCTGCGCAGTATACGTTGGACATCGTCGAATACGACGGTCGCTCTATCGTGTGGCAAGCCTTTCAGCCGTTGCCTGCGTCATCCACCGGTTGTTTTTACCTTGTCTTCTCATCGAATCAACGGGCCCATTGTATTGCTGGTTGCTTGGGCGCTCATCGACCAGTCACGGGACTCACTCGTCCCGTGATGGCTTGGGACCTCTCTAGAGTCCCGCCAGCAACCACTTAGGGGTATGTGATATAGGCATATGAGTATTACCGACAAAGACATCGGGGTCTGGAATGGCCATTTCTGCCTCATTAGACATCATCATCAGCCAGCCCTACCCAACCCCAGATTTTGCAAGACCTCAAGCTCGAACTCGCAAACTACTAGTTATGAAGTTAAGATTTTGCATTATTCAATAAAATAAGGCAGGAGCTTAGCGTATACTTCTTAAACGTTGACAGGGTTTCGTGTGAAATACACAGGGTGAATGAGATGCGGTACAAGTCTTTCCCACTGAAGTCTAGATTAAATTGCGCTTATTCTCATCATGCATCTTTATTCCAACCGGCTGCCGCCCATCAACTGGTTTCCCTGCACTTGCCCTCTCTGCCTCCGTTTCCACTCAAGGCGACTAACTTGAATTTTCATGTAATTAATTGAAAGATGGTGCCCCCCCCCCACCCCCACTACAGGTTCTTGTGTGTTGCAACCTCGCGACCGACCCGTTGTAGCCCCCGGGTGCTCCGACTTCGTTAAGGCATGTGGGGGGAGGTGAGGGTGGGTGGACTGGTCACCGCCGTAGGTGGCTGCTACCTGTTGACATTGTAGAGGGCGGAGAGAGTGTGACATTGCCTCGGTGGGTAGTCAGGTGCGGCTGTCGAGATGGCAACCTCGGGGCAGCGGGGCCTCCGCCGCCACAGCAGGGGGCCTTCCCTTCTGCTATGCCGTCCCGTTCCCCGCCTCGGATCCCGAAGCCTTGACGACAGATCAGCTGTCCCACTACCCGTGGTGAGAAACTCAGTCCTTGTAGGGTCCTACTGACGCGTGGAATCAAAAAAGGGTAAACAGTTCAACGGTTCACAGAACACCCTTGAACTGTTCACGTCTTATCTGAGCAGATACCTCTCTGTACGACTCGGATCAAGCCTTTGGGAAATGTTACGACCAATGTAGATTGTTCAACTTCCCGTTGGATAAGTTGTATCTCACAGCACCTCTAGACCACCCACTTTTATTGGACAAAATGCAGACACTGACTGCAGATAGCAGCTAATTGGAAATGCTGTTTCAAGTCTTCCTAGGCCATCTGGATAATACTTTTCCATTCTTGCTTGCCCCTCGTTTCGCGGCCGTCGTCGGAGGATTAGGAAAGAGCATCGCCACAAAGCCGAACGTTCGCTTCCCGTGGAGCGACTCGGCCATAATTAGTGTAGTGCTTTAAATCCTTTTCTAAATAGAGTAAACCATAGCAGGGGAACTGAAACCCAGGTCAGACCATCTCCGATCGTACCCCAGTCCTTAGATGCACCCATAAGTGTTCCGATCTCCTTTGTCCTTGCTGGTACTCTTCATTCAGTTTAAGCAAACACAATGGAGGTAATTTAATCTCTTCTGGCAGCTAAATTCAAAACAGCTTCGAGTCTGTTTTTGTCGGAAGGCTGACAGATTGAAGGAAATAAAAATTTTATGGCCAGAGTTTAAAGCCTTTTTAAAACCCAAATCCTCATCGGACTCGTACAACTTTTACCTTGTTGCCATGTTCTGGAGGATGAACTTGCTAGCAGACAGAAATACTATTTAGTGAAGGAAGGCAAGGATTTTCGTACGACGTAGCGAACGAAATGTTGCTGTATCATTTATGCCCTGTAACTCATGAAATGCAAACCGGCTGATTGAAACGCACTTTCAAGTGTCAATTTCGCCTAAAATGAATTTGCATTGTTAAACATCATTAAACATAACCTGCGCGTAGTGCACACGCGCCGGGCCTATGCAGGAACGCCCTCCGAGCCACTGGATGTTGGAAAAACACTACTCAATTAGTGCTATTTTTCTTGTTTATTTTTGTCTGCGGATTATTTTTGCTGGTATTTTTCAGAAAGCATGCATAAGAACCCCCAGTGTTTGATCCTTTTACAAGGCCTTACGTCCAAATCTAATTTCCTTAAGGGTTTTAATAAGAAAATTTGTAAGTAGAAGAAGCTTTCACACGATGAAGTGACTTTTCAGATGACTTCTTGTCTACGCATTAACTAATTCTGTGTATACAGTTAATAATCCATAGATATACAGAAAATGTGTTGACAAATGCAACGGCACCTCCGCCGTGGCATAAATAAGGCGATTGCTTTTGGAAATGTTTGGAAATCAAACATAAAATATCAAAGTTTTCGAGGATAAAGCGTAGGAAAAAGTATTTTTATTCAGACTTTTTGTTACCGTAGCCCGAACTAAACGTGCCTCGAAAATTATGACAAATGCTCATGCTGATTAAGTAGTCACTTGCTAGTGTGAGGAATGATCATGGGCGACCGGAGAGGCGCTCCTACACGAGCAAGTATTTTGGCACCTACGAAATCCCTCGAAATGCTTTCGCATGCTATCCGTATCACAACTTCCCTCAGGCAGTCATTTCGGCTCGATACCTATTTTAGAATCGCAGTCAATATTTCATAGACCAGGAAAGCACTGTCCAGATGACTTCAAATTCATTCAGCGTGGTTTGCATCATCCATAGTTGACCCTCCTGTTCAAAATTCGTGGTTTTTGTAAAGAATAGCTAAAATATTCGCTAATTGTTTTCATTTATTTCCCAGCTCAAATATAGTTTTTAAATCATAAAAAATTTCAAAATTTCAAACTATTTATCAAATGCACGTGCCTCGATAGAGCGGTAACTTCATTCGTTTTCGCCTTGGTAAAAATTGCAATCGCATATGTGTTCCCGTGTAGTTCTGATCCATCCGTTTTGATGGGAGTTAAAAATAATATATCGGTGTTTTAGGGTAAAAGGTTAAAATATATGCGGTGGCTGAACATTAAAACAGGCGTTTATGCAGAGTTATCAGGTATTCACAAATTTCAGCTATTCGTGGGTAGGCGTGGTTTCAAATCTCGGAGAATACCAAAGGTAGACCGTATTTACTTCGCTTCCGGACGCTGTATAATTTATACATCATCAGATGACAATCACGTGTTTATGTTTCCGCCGAAAACCCTTATGCAAAATTTATATTGAATTCAACATGTTACTAATGGGAGTAGCGAGTAGAAGCAGCACTCCAGTGATCTCTGCCAGTATGTAAAGCAAAGGCTCAATTTATTGAAGTGCTTTACTCCATTATTCTTTATCAGTTATGACAATAGATGGCAGGGATACAATGAACTAATATTTGCAGATGACAGGAAAATTTTGATGTGCGATCAAATACAAAATTAGCCATGTGATCCTCCAGGCAGATTTCACCCGCCTTCATAAATCGTTTCACTGAGGGCACCTCATGCTTGATGCTAAAAAATTGTGTGTCAGTTCCGATTAAAACACTAAAGGTGGGTGTTACCATGGCGACTCATAATACTTCCCTTCTAAACTTTTCTTACAATCCAAAGTTACCCTCTAAAAAGGACGTAATTTTATATCAAAGGACTGCAAGAAATAATATGTCCATGCGTGCTTTCTGTAAACTATATTTGAATTAATATGAGCATCGGAAATCAATGAGAAAATATCATACTATTTCAGTAGCTATTTTTACAGAGTATACCTCGTGCGGATGGTTCGAAAGAAGGTCTTTCAAAAGCCGGCATCCTACTGTGAGTGAAATATCTTAGGATTAGGCGGCACGATTCTCCCTACGACAACCACACTTAAGTGATTTGTTTGACTCGAATTTCGGTTAACATTTAATTAAATAGGGAACCTACTGTAGTGGAAATACCCTGGTGGCGGTAACTGGCAAGAAATAAAGAATATTAAGTTGTCAGTTTGCCATTTCGTAACCTCCTCTCCGAATGCCTTAAAGCAGTCTCTAGGCTGGCTGGTATTAATTTTGCAAGGAAAACTTCTTTTGCGGGCACAGACGAGCAGAGCTCTTAGCTGTTTGTGTCCACAATAGGAGATTTAAACGCAGCCTTCATGACTATGGGAAGCTTTTGCCCAACACCAAATCGTGCTGAGGAGGGTGACAGACGGGCAGTCAGACGGGCCTGAAGCCGCAAATAGGGACTCTGTGGGCTCAAGATCATCCTACAGGCTCTCCGGAAACCTACCAGAGTTTTAGGAAGCCGAACTGCAACTTGCACTTAATCGCCTGAAGGTCACGTAGACGACCTGCTCTCAATGCGCCTGTTGGCGGTCAGGAGGACAAAAAGTCTTCGCAATCAGGAGGTTGTGCCCGAGCTCGAGCTTTCCTACCCTCTGATTGTCAAAAATAAAAAGAGGAGCGGGGAGCGAAGTCATTGTGTCGTAAGTGGAAGGGTGATGCAAATGACGGTGATTGGTTTCTCGGTCGCGTGTGTGCTTCCAAGCGTGGGTGGTACGAATTGTGCAGAGGACTTACGTCACGCCAACAATGACGCCCAATCTCACTAACGGTGTGCTTGATCTAAACGGACCAGACGTATATGAGAGTGAGAGTTTGTGTGTGTGTGCGAGAGAGAGAGAGAGAGAGAGAGAGAGAGAGAGAGAGAGAGAGAGAGAGAGAGAGAGAGAGAGAGAGAGAGAGAGAGAGAGAGAGAGAGAGAGAGAGAGAGAGAGAGAGAGAGAGAGAGAGAGAGAGAGAGAGAGAGAGAGGGGGTGAAGGAAGCGAGACGCAGCGAAGTCAATTGAGCTCGTATATTTTGTTCAGGTTCTTCCCCATAAATAACGAGACGCAACAATATTCGTGACTGGGATAGGTTTGTTACCGCTCCCACCTCCAGTTCTCTTGAACTCGTCTTGGCATCAGAGCCTTATAATTAGGGAGAAGCTAGTGCGGTAAATGCTGTGCAAGTCTTCTTCGCCACAAACTATTTTATGTGCAGACCCTCAGGCTTGCACCCATCCCGATGGACGTCAGCCTGTGCAATGTTCGACTGTCATTATGGAACGGTGGATATGAGGGTGGGTGCAGCAAAAATCTGCTTTGTCATCAATGTTTTCACGCCAACGTCCCTACTGTTTCTTTGGAACAACTTTGAGTATACAGTACTGTGGGCTTACGTGTCAAGTCAACAAGGGTGGCAAACTCACTCAATTCACCTTTCGCGGCTAACTTCCTTAAAAATGTTAGTCGCTTTTCCTTACTTTGGTCGATTGCCGTGCTGAAAATCTTTCCACCCACAGTCCAGTAAAGTCAATTTTTTGGTAACGCATTTCCTCGATGCATTTTCAATTTTTGCATAAGTCGAGGGAAATTGTCTAAAGTTAACGCACGAGCATTTATGCCCTCCGACCTCCAAAGTTCTTCTAACAAGTCGCATTTTCGTTTCGGAATGTCTGTGGTTTGGAACAGGAGTGAATGATCACAAAGTGCGTCTAAAATGACACCACAAGTCATTGCAGCAGCAATGCATGCTAAGTTATAGTTCAATTTTTACAAATTTTACAATTATAGTTCAATTTTTACAATTTTTTTTACACCATCCCAGTGAAGGGTAGGGATCGTTTTTATGACCCCTGGAATGGCAGGGGAATATAAATGTCCCCTAAAACAGGAGGCTTTTAGTTACATTTGAGGTAAATTAGGGTCAAAATTAAGGGTAGAAGTGGTGGAAAGTTTAGGGGTAAGAGTTGTGCGGTTTGGGGTTAGGTTTAGGGTTAAGACACGGAAATGCGTAGGCTTCCAGCAGGTTAGAACAATGGGCACTTTCATGGCAGTGGGAGGGGGAGGATGAGGGAGGGTGGGTGGGTGGTTTGCGTATTCCATGAACTGCGGGAGCCATCCATACCTCTCCTGAACATGCTACTCCCCGACTTTCGTAGCATCTACCACACTCACTCCCCCCTCAATCACCTGGACTCGGTCATGACCATGTGAAGAAGACCGCAGACGCGATCGGGCGCAGGAGACTGATGCGGCATAGGCTTGAACTTAGGCGTATAACCACCCCCACTCCCCATCAGTTGTGCATCTTTATAGGCGTGCTCCCAATCGCGCCTCCGTTCTTCTTAACCTGATCATCACACCGAGTCCAGGTGCTTGGGGAGTGAGTGCGATAGATGCTGCGAAGGTCGAGGCGTAGCATGTTCAGAGGGGCAAAGACGGCTCCTGCAGTACAGGCAATCAAAAGGCCATCCCTTCCCCCACTCCCGTAATGTTCTAAATTCCGGGACGCCTACTGTTACTTTACGCGAACCCTTCCCTCATCCCCACAAATATTAACCCTAAACATGGCACCACTCCTATCCTCTGTAGATCCGTTGTCATCTTCCTCTCGCCAGTATATGTTTATGCTATGCCAAGGCCACATGATGCGTTCCAAAAATAACTTCATGAGAAAGGTCTCACGGGCGAAAACGGGTTAAACATGGACTGCCGATCAATAGAGAATGCATTTGTCGGAATTTGAATTGTGCTGTCTACTCAGCGATGATACGCGCTCGTGACACCAGAGGCCGGCGCCGGCGCCGGACAAGGCGCGTGCGTAGGTGGCCGTTTGTTGGGCAACCCGTGTTATTCATTCACCCCGAGGCTGGTTAGTTGTTCGTCTCCGATCCCAAAGGCTAACTTCCTTGATTAAGAGTCCCCCTAGGAATGAGACCAGATCTGACCTCGGCGAGCCGAAATCCCACAAATCAGCCATGCGGAAGGGTTTAACAAGCATATGCGCGCGTGCAAACGGACACTTGCTCACAATTAATCAGACGCCCACGCCGTGTGGGTTGCGGTTTTCCGGCGTCGCCGAGGTTGCCGCGCGGTCGCCATAGCCGCCGCCGCCGCCATCAAGAAGTTTTACGCAATCACACTTTTCCTCACTCACACCTGCCGCCGATTTGGTCGGTCCTGGCAACCAACCCGGCAATAACCAATCCCCGTGGTCGTGGTTGTTGGGGCACCCAGAGCATGTATGTAAACATTCGTCTCAGCTACCAGTAGCACTCTCCGCCCCCCACCCTCGCGCACCTGCCCACCCCGCGGACCGGACAGGATAAAGCGGTGGGGGTTGAATGCCGGGGCCCCTAATCTGCATGATGATTAAATCAGACGGCACGACTCTATTCACACCTCTGGTAAATGGAATTTCCAAGGCTTGACACCGCCATCGTTTGAAGACGTGATGACGAGAGCACCACGAGTTTAGCGTCGAACGCGACGGCAAACAGGTTGTTGTGGCCTACCAAACGTGATGCTTCTGTTCAGTCGTCAGTTTGTTTCCAGTCCAGTTGAAACAATTCTCGAGGTGACGAGATTGCAGTCACCAAGCCTACGTCACATTTCCTCACATCCTCCTCAGCGGTATCAAAGCCAGCCGCATATTTATGTCTTAAGGAAATATCTCAGTTCTGAAGATGCGCTTGCATGGACATACTATGTACAGGCTTATGCGTACTGATTCCAAGGTTCAAATGTGATTCTAATATATTCCGACCATAGGAATTATAGTTCAAGGTACAGGAATTGACAAATTCAATTTCTTTCAGGGGCAAATTGTGTGAACCTTCAAGTGGTTGTACAGGCCCATGAAGTACAGAGTCAAAAGATAGTGTGCTCTCAAAATTAGCATTCAGAGACGCCGTAAAGGGCATGACAAACGAAGGTTTTGTACAAAGAAACTCCTAGAGAATCTGGGGGATAATATATACTAAACAGTTACCTTCTTGATTCTTAGTATGACTGAATAAAGTGGCTTGTGGATGATAACTTTACCTTTCACTTGAAAGAACCTCAAACATTTACACTTTTGAATGGAGTTCCTTTGGACATTTCTGTTCCATTCTATTTGCCCAAAAATGCCATGCAAATGTACACTGCCTTGCATTTATATGACAATATGGTAATTACTCTTCTTCTTGCTGCATAGTATTCGAATGGTCAACTTTTTTGCATTAAAGATGGTTGATGACTGATAAATATAGCTTGAAATACAGCCGACATGTTCGCGTGCGCCAAACGAATCCAATCAAAGTGCTATCTATTTTCCATACCATTGGCGTCATAGTGTTCTCCGTGTTCATAGCAAGGAACTGTTTTCCCGCCGTGTAATGAATGACGTCAGGTTACAAGCAGTAACGTAAAAATCTATAGGTATATCATAAGGCATTCTTCAATGACAGCTTCGGCTCTGAAGGTGTAACTTCATAAAATACTGAACATTTATTCAATGACCTCAGACGGGCATGGGCAGTTAAAGTGGATATTCACACTACGTAGGTGACGAATTTTCCCAAGAACGATTACTGCGGGTGACTTTAAGTACATTCAAACGAAGACCGAAGTGTTCGCGGGTGCGAATTTATTTGGCATAGCGTAGTGTGTGTCAATTAGGAGTGCAACCGAACTTAGAAACATTTCAATCTGAAAACATCATTTGATGTATCAGCTGGTATTTCCCGAGTTATGCTGTCCCCGCTGAAACCGTCTGAATTCATGCTGCTTCGTAGAGACTGTATAGTCAACTGGCGTTAAGCATCTGTAAACAGTGGGTAAATTTTACTACATATGCCAGAGTTTTTGCTTGTGAAATAGACACATCGGGGCTAAGGACAGCATACTGCGATTTATTGATAACTCTGCAGCGGCTAGTAGTAGAATAGGTAGATGCATATTACCGGCAAAGACAAGAGAAACTGAATGGCCATTTCTGTCCCATTGGCTGTTATCAGCCAGTCATACCCAACCCCAGATGGTCCACCACCCACGGCTCGAACCCGCGACCTTTTGATCAGAAGTCCAACGCTCTAATCATTGAGCCAGG
Source organism: Schistocephalus solidus (assembly GCA_017591395.1). Classification (NCBI taxonomy): domain Eukaryota; kingdom Metazoa; phylum Platyhelminthes; class Cestoda; order Diphyllobothriidea; family Diphyllobothriidae; genus Schistocephalus; species Schistocephalus solidus. The sequence continues at coordinate 197,405 of WEDG01007575.1, read as the reverse complement.
GGCTCGTTGCCTTGTCGGGTTTAGATCGCGAATCTTGACTCTAGGGACAGCGGAACGAGTGAGTTCTGTTAAAGATAGGTTAGCTTTCATCAACGAATTCAGTCAATATTCCCGATCTAAACCGACCCGACAAACAGCGAATGGCTCAATGGTTAGAACGTTGGACTTCTGATCAAATGGCTAATAAGCCAGAAATGGTCATTCAAGTCTCCTTTTCTTTTTGGCATTGCTAATCTGCGATTTATTTATAACTCTGTGGTTATTAGAGCTTTGGACTTCTGATCAAAAGGTCGCGGGTTCGAGCCGTGGGTGGTGGACCATCTGGGGTTGGGTATGACTGGCCCAGATGGTCCACCACCCACGACTCGAACCCGCGACCTTTTGATCAGAAGTCCAAAGCTCTAATCATTGAGCCAGGGGCTCGTTGCCTTGTCGGTTTAGATCGCGAATCTTGACTCTAGGACAGCGGAACGAGTGTGTTCTGTTAAAGATCGGTTAGCGTTCATCAACGAATTCAGTCAATATTCCCGATCTAAACCGACCAGACAAAGAGCAACTGTCTCAATGGTTAGAGCGTTGGACTTCTGATCAAATGGCTAATAAGCCAGAAATTGTAATTTAAGTCTCCTCGTCTTTTTAGGCATTGCTAATCGGCGATTTATTGATAACCCTGTGGTTATCAATCAGTTATAAGTAGAAAGGCGACTCCACATGGGATTAAGTTTTACAATTAAAATGTGTCGAAATATTTCTACCAGCGATGTATGTATTGTTACAACGGATCCAGGGCATTTTGTTTCGAAGACGATGGTACATTCTTTCAGGATTGTCAACAGGTTCTGGGACTCAAGACGGCCTGAAACGAGTTGCGTAAACGTCTACCCATCCAATAACTCCCTGGTTTCCAAAGGAGTAACCCCATCAAAAAAGGCCTGTGTGCTTCAAGGGAAGGATATCAGACTTTAACCCGTTTCCACGCCGGCAATATTGGCTAAATTTGTAGTTCCCTTGCTTTACGGTTCAGTGAATAGCGAACAACCAGGCATTCAAATATTGGCACTGGCTTCAGATTTAAAAATAAAACAGTCCCATGTCCTGCTGTTTTGGAAAGAATGCATAACTGGCTGGTACATGCCTACAACAAGAAAAGCTTCTAATCGATAGGCTGTTGTTTAAAATCTAAATTATTGTCAGTGCAATTCGGTCTAATGGTTTATTCTGTCATCAAAAGTCAGGACTGTACTCACTGTGTTCAGGCGAGCCCAGACATATGAAGGAGAAATATTAAACCTACGGGGGTCATGCGCGGTAAGGATGACTGCCTGGCTGCCAGGACACGAGAGCTGGAATCGCCTTCCAGAGGACTTAGGTTCAGGATTAAGATTAGAGTTGGACTTGCGTTTGGCGTTGGGTTTAAGATTAGGTTAACGTTGGAGTAGGGGGTTAGGGTCAGTATTGTGATCACGGTTACGGGTTGGTTTCGTGTTAACCGTAGGGTTTATGTTTACGGTAGGGCTAGGGCTAAGATAGAGGTTAATATTCGGTTGTCCGTCCGGTTTAGCGTTAGGCTTAAGAACGGGGAATAGTTCCCCTCCTAAAATTTATCGGAAGACCACCTATGTTAACTAGATGGGACGGTCCTATGTCCGTGTCCTGCTAAGGCGGCCATACAAGGCATCCTTACCGTAAATGGTAAGTCTACCATGTACCCTACGCAGATGCCTAAAAACCTGCTATTTTCAGAGCACTTACAGCATGGTTTACCTTTTATCTTGGCGGTTTCTGGTCAAGAAGCTTAATAAAAAATAAAGGAATCAGTGAAAGTGCATGTTTGCTTTACTTCTATATTTTTGGTGGGGGTATGGTGTGTAGCCCCACTGGGTGATTTTTCAACGGAGTTCTGCGATGCGCGGATTTTGACCTTCACTAGCGCTATTGAAGTCAAAGTTACCCGCATCTGGCTCCGGGTTTGGGCTACGGTTAAGGGCTTGGATTTAGGATTGACATCGGGGTTGAGCGTTTTCGTTTAAGCTTACAGTCTCGGGGTTCTGTTTGGAATTATGATTAGGGTTTTAACGTTTGGGTTGAAGATACGGTTAGGTTTTATTTTTCGCTAGGGTTAGGGTTGGCGTTGAGATTGTGGTTAACTCAACTTTTCCCAGTGGGGTTACCTACCAGAGCTCTGCCATTTTGGGGGCCCCTGCAGAGGAGCCGCGTGTTAAATTCCAAGGAAGTGTACGTTCCCATGTACTTAATCTAATTCTAACCCAACCCCTGTCCTGACAATCCTTACCATACCCTTACTGTCATCCCTAGCTCCGAATTCTCCTAGAGTTTAGCCCAAGGCCACTTGACAAGACGCTACCTCAAAAAATTAAAACAATGTCCTTTCAAGTAAACTCTAATGGCGATGGTCAAAAAGTACATCGCGACGAATCCGAAACATAACAATCCAAACTTCTATTTAATAAGTCTTTCCGAACTAACAAAAACCCAGGCTTCGTCCCACTCCCGGGTAAGCACACTGATGAGTAGAGCTTCCTCTGGCACGAAACGGGCTTAAGCATACTTATGGTGCTGGATTCTGACGCATAAAAGGTCATCAGGTTGTTGATTTGCGGGCGCAGTCTCTCAATAGTGTTCCAGCGAGCTGAAAGCTGGGTACAAAGCGCGCAGGTGCATTTATGAGGAAAGTAGAAAAAATGTAACTTTAACGGAATCTAAAGTAACTTTACCACCGTTATCGGGGATCTGGGCGTGGCAGTCTCACCAAGTGGATGAAAAACGATTACCCCCAATGGTTTATTTACTGGAAGAGTAGGTCTCACAGCGCGATCGGTGAGCGTCAATACACAATTTTTAAAATACCCGATCACAAACCGACAGGACAACGAGCCCGTGGTTTCGTGGTTAGGGTGTTGGGCTTCTAATCAAACTGGTCATGGGTTCGAACTGCAGGAGTTGCAAAACCTGGCGTTGGATATGGTTTGCTGACTGATAAGCCATAACTGACCACTCCTCTCTTCCTTTTCTTTGTAGGTAGTTATTCTTTATATACATCGTTTTCCCTGGGTGCCAAAGGTTTCAAAGGAAGACACGTACCACGCCCTCAAATATCTAACATGAACAGGGCGTCTTAACTGAATCTTCATGAGAACTTTCGTACGGTTATTGCAGTGAGCTATATCTATTTAATACTTGGATCGACACTTTCCACAAAGGAAACACATAAAGAGAACCCAGGACATTCGAAGGAGTACGAGAAAGACGAAATCCCTATTGCGGTTGACTGTCACCCACGCGGGTAATTTGAGTCGTGGTCAGGTCAAAAGTGTTCACTCCGGAAGGTCCCACGCCCTGACCATTCCGAGTTTAGGTACCAACTGCATGTACCAACTGAGCGAGATAGAAGGTCTCTCTTTCTCTCCCTCTCGTTATCTTTTTCTCTCCGTTTCTCTGCGGCTACTGTGGTTTTCGCTACATTGGCCAGAAGGCACGCGCGCGCACACCTGAGCTGGGGTCCGTAATCCGAAGCCTCACACTTCATTGTACCTAAAACCTCCCCCTTGGGCCAGCCCAAGTGATTCCGCTTTTAGAACGCCCTTAGCCGCCGTGGCGTGGCCAACACACACACACACGCGCACACACACACACACCGACTTGACGACAAGCAGTGCGACTGCAGATGCGGGGGTCTCGCGATTCACCTGGTTTCTGTTTCGCGCTCTCCCAGTCGCGGCGACAAGTCACGCAATTTGATGCCGCCGTGGGGTTTTGTGTATGAAACAGTGTTCCGGCACAAATTCTCAAAATGCCACCTTCTGTCAGCGATTCAAAACGCTACACACCACGCGCCTCTGCTGGCTAGTGGGGCTGGGGGGGAGGGGGGATTACTGCATGGATCGCTGGCGTCCTTGAACAGTAAATGCACCCGGCTGGCTTCTTTCCTTAGGCCACCGGTTTCAGTGTTTCAACCTGTCAAAAGCGCCACCTGAGCGAGCTGCAGTTTCAAGATGGCGGCTCTCAGAACCTCCCTCCAGAGAGGCTACATGGATCAGGTACAAGCACACAGCAATCAAAATCTAGTCGTGGGTCATCGTCTTGGACTGTTGGGCCATGGCAAGTAGGTATACCTACCTGTGTTGTCTGTGAAGATCCGCGCGAAAGATGGATCTAAGACCATCAGGTAAGAGACTTGCCCCTGTCTTCCTCTGCGTAGTGTTGGGACGCGAAAACAGCCCACAAGAACAGTCAAAAAGCAATCCACTAAGAGTCAGAAGAGTATCACGTGTTACCTGCACCACCCCCATACACTTGAGCCATCCCACACGGCCTGGGTATGCCAAGTCGATGACCCACAAATATATTTTGATTTTTATGTTTATTTTTACCCTAACTGACACATGTAGCGCCTCTGGAGGGAGGGAGTCTGAGAGCCGCCATCTTGAAACTGCAGTCAGTTCGCGTGGAGCCTTTGACAGATTGAAACACCGAGAAACCCTAGGCTCGTGTTTTTCGTTAAGTTTGACGATGGAAAAGTGTGCAATTCGCCAGCATTTCACGCCAATTCGCATCAATTTGGAAGCAACTGGATTCTACTGTAGTCTGTGCGGGTGAAACCGACAATAAAGTCAACCCAGGGTTTTCCATTCGCTATCAAATTCACGGAGCCTTTATAACAGATACGCACTATCGACTTCGTAAATTCAAAGAGAAGAACAACACATGCAATTTTGCGGGTACCATATACACCTTATAGTACCGGCTGTAATGCCCCACCTGGAGGGGGTGGGGGGGGGCTGGGGGTTTTGGCTTTCTTGGTGCTATTCCGTTCCCCACCTCTTCTCACTCACCCGTTGACCGTGGTGCCCTTTCCCTTCCTAGTTGATCGCCTCGACACTGACGCTATCAGGCTTTAATTTAAAGACCAAGGTGCCCCGACGCCAACAAATCACTGCCACGGTTTGAACAAGTGTTGCGAGGGGCGACAACGCGCTCATAGACGCACGTGTCGAGGCGCCGAGGTAATCCATGCGTTAAATTGGCCCACCAATCTGGGCTGCGTATTTTCTGTCGCCGGCCGGCCACCCGTAGCTCGTAGCAACGAGGTGTCTGCGCGTCCAGAACTGAAAATCATAGCCCGTTATTGAGAAAATTAGGCTGACGTCACGAAAAGAAGGGGGAGGGTTGTTAGGACCTCATTTGCGTTTCCGTAGTGCCATTTTGAGCTTACATCGTCTTAGACAGGTCGTTGTCTCACACAGATTTTTCGACAGCAGCCACAACTTATCAATAAGACAGTATTTTGCGTCTACATTTTGCCATGTCCTGTTTGGGCGGCCATGTAAGTTATCCTTACCGTCCAGCCTCCAAAATTTACTGACATTGTCTGTGCATTCACAACCACATATACATCTCCTAGGCAGCTAAAATCCTGAGAGCTTTCGTTGCAATATAAGTATAGATTCTCTGAGAAACCACAGACCGGCTGTTCATTAAATAAAAGAACATAACAAAATCGATATCCATCCTGAAAAACCTCGGATTTACCACAGTGCCGATTGCCTAAACTACGCCCCCAATGGAGGCCAAAATATCAGTAAGTGACGCTGCCAATGTGAAAGAGTGCACTGTCTCGGACGCGTCAGATTTCTTGTAGCCAACAATGCAACGATTTCTATAGGATGGTTCGTCTAGTGTCGGCCTATTTCATTTTTCCCTCTGTCATGAACCAGTCGACTGGTACAGATGGTCGATGGTATTACCTCCGAAGGCAAGACCAGTTCGGTCGTGTACTAGGTCAACGGTACTCGAATTCAGCTTAGAAGTTGACTTATTAAGAGATGGAGTTTGACTTAAATCCTGCTTAATTTATTAAAGTCGCACCTGCTTTGAGTTTTATTGGAGTACTCACTTGTAACCTTTATGTTTGAGTAAATTAAAAGTCTCATAATGTTCTGTAAATAAACATTAATTTTTTAAAACTTTGAATAAGTTTGTGAAGCATAACAAAACAGTCACTTCTATACTATGCACCAGCTGTGTTAGTTACGGCAATCTTGTGAGCCACGGCTTTTAGTGCATTATGATAGCTTTAAGCGCGTCAGATTGTTTTTATTGAGGAAAATGCGCTGAACCATCGGACACACTCTATTTTTTCACTCATAGATCTCAGTTTTTACCCACGACGGTCATTTTACTGATACTGGGAATGTCCGTAGCTGCTGAATTATCTTATGACCTCGTCTACGGGTACCACGTTCCCAACCTGGCTTAGGACACATGCAGGTCGTCTCATTACGACAATTATTGCGAAGCAATATATATATGAACATATCACAGGGGCCAATTTTTACTTATTTTCCGGGGTTCAAAGCTCGGTTGGGCAGCGCAGGTTTGGTTAAATAACTCTGCGTGGTAAATAAACCGAAATTGGTCATTGTAGTGTCGATTAACATGCGTCAATTAAAGTTTAAAGTGGGTCCATCCCTGTTGGTTAATTTATACGGTTTCGTGGGGTTTCGGTTAAATTCAAGTGACAACTTTCCCGTTGTTGTCGTTAATGACCTGCACAACATTTGTACCACATCCTGAAAAACGGGTTAAGTTGAAAAGTTCACCTGGCATAGCATGATAGTACTTTTAAAATAGTTTAGAATGCGAAGGCTCTTGCCTTGAAAGGTGCGGCTAGTCACGTTTGAGACGAATTTGGTGTATGTCACTCGATGTGTATCAAGCACTAAGGGCCAAATAGCACTCAGTTTCACTCATCTTCCAGGCCCACCGTTCAGCATTCTCAGCGGTAGAGAAGAACTGACCGGACGGATGCATATTAACACAAATCTTCTTTGTGACGGGTTCGAAGATAATTGCTAAGGCGTGAGAAACTTCAGCAAACAGCATAAACTTGGGAGACAATGTCGTCCTTAATCTGTCCTTTCGGCATTTTCCTCGCCCCGGTTACTTGGAACCGTCTAGTTCTAGTTTCCGTGCGATATCTACAGGGTATTTGTGCTCCGGTAGCCGGCTTCCAGGTGCACTTTTGTGCTCCAGACTATATGCTTCCAAGCCCTGCATTAATGAACAAGTATTTAAAACCCAGATCCATCCTCTCAAGAGTTGTATAGAAATACAAGTCGTGTTTTTTCCCCTTAGACATACAACCCTCACTCTGAAAATGCCTTAAATCTCTTCCGCCTTACAAGTCACTCAAGGGTAGTTTGTGTGCCAATTTAAAATTGTGTGAAAATGCTGAAAAATCAACTCGTGAAGAACCTCCATTTGCCCCACTGCAAAAAAATGATTCGCCCGCGCCTGCGCCTGTGCTATCTTCGCACTGGCACGTGCGTGATTGCCCGCAGGGTTCGTCACTCAAGGACGGCGCGGTCGATTTCCACGGCCACCGGCTGCTATTAAACAAGCAGACTGATGATTGGCTCTAGTCATCCTACTATTCTGACCAATCAGAATGCTGTGCGGAGCCGCCTTCAAAGTCAAGACAGAGTGGCAGGCTACCGAATGAAGGCAAGACGTTGATTGACTGTAGCAAAGTCAGACCGCGCAAATCCCTCTCACCCACTGTACGCCGATTCGATACAGGCTGACTGGTCTGGCCAATCAAAAGGCAACAAGCTGACGCCGTCACACGGCAGAAACGCAAGTCAAGGTGGAAAGAGTGAGAGTTAGAACGCAAGTCGGCAAGTTACTTCACTTGAACTGCCCTCGTTGTGACAGCGTGGGAGTCCTCTCTGCGTACTATCTCTTCCACAACCGTAAACTTGGGATCCTCGGTGTTCGCTCGTCTTTCCTAATGTTTGTGAAACTGAAGAGCCAAAACCTTCAGGAGTCCATGGAGGAACCACAAAGTGATAATTCCGCGTCATCACCATGTGTATCAAGTGAGCTCTTTGGCTTATCTATATATATTTATCTATTCCTCCATTAAGTCAAAAATTTCTGTCAGCTCAATTGTGCTGCAGTACATACCTTTGACGAGAAGTTGGTTACTCTATGTATATCCTTCCCTCTTCGTATAGCAGATTCGGAGACTTCGAAACGGCCGTCATCCTGCTATTTCAAAATGTTCCATCGTGTAAGGAACAGCTCAACTGAGTGAACTAAATACGTTCTATGTAGTTAGGTGCATGAAGTGAAACAAATACGTTTTTTTATTGTCTACTACTGGTCATCTCTTTCTCTTCGTCTGTGAACAAAACGCGAAATGATCAGCTGGATTTATCTACAATAGCTATTACTAAAAATGGTTATTATGTGCACTTTCGGGAACTGTTCAGGTTACTGCGTGTTATTTCGCTTGATCTGGGTCATGCAAACAAGGATACGTACGTTGTGACATCAATTCTAAGAAGGCTGGGCCAAGCTGGGTTCGAAAACCTACAGTTGAATTGAATAAAAACGGGTTGACGAATGGTCATCTTCGAGAAGTCGATGTCAAAGCAATAGATTAGAGTTCAGCATAACATTTCACGATAATGGGCTCAAATGAATCACCGAAGAACACGTGGCTGGAAAATCAGCGGGATCAAAAAAATGAAAATTTAAGCGGTAACCGTTATTGCAAAGAACGAGGAAAATCAAGCCATAGGACCGTGACAAGCACAATCTCACTTTCTCGTGTTTTTGTGCCCCCTGGCATGTCAGAAATCGGGCCTGAAATGGTTCCACAATTAAGTATAAGGAGGAGTAGAAATGTAGGCATTGATGACGTCACGATCGGTAGATTATGCAGGTGCCGAGCACTCATACGCTGACCCATGTCGTGCATACTTTTTTTTGCCTAAATGCATTTTCCTGGAGATCAATGAGTAAGTCGTTTCACGGACCCAAACATTCAAATGTTTAATTTTGTGAAAAATACTCAAGTTTTTCCTACTCCTTTTATACCAGTCACCTGCAGGGAGTAAGGCCAGTGAAGTTACTGCCCATAAATAGTCATCTTTCAGAGATTCCATCAGTCAACTTAAAGTGAAGTGAAGTCGTTTCCTGGTGTTAACCGCACTGTGCTAGAGAAACTGACATGCCTGCAAACGGCTAAAATCATAGAAAATACACACAGTGGGCGTCAGTTTAACGGAGGCATGCATTATGTCAGAGGGTCTCAGGTGAGGGTTGCTCATGGGCTTCCGAGATCAATACTTTCTCAGAAGATATGTACCTCAAGTTCCACTTCCACTCAATTTCGAATCACATATTTTTGTAGATCCCTAATAACCACGGACCAGAGGCAGGCGCTAACCAAGTTGGTTGGTTTTCTGGGGCCAAAGGATTTTGAATAATTTTGCAAGAAGGGAGACCATGCCACTGTCTACTTAACCGCAAGCAGCCAGACTAATAAGAACTGACCGGGCCGGGAATACTGGTCTTCATAGTCACCCGTTCATTCTCCATCAGATGTTTGATTTAACTCAGACGTTTGCAGTCGCTTGGACTGCGAGGGTCGATCCCGACGAAAGCTAGTCATGAACTGGTGTGTGCCTAACGCATGCTGAAAGACCCAAGAGTTCACAACTCGGCGTTGCCTGGTGACAGGTAGCTTCCGTTTCCATGTAGGGTAGAGCATGGTAAGTACCCCACGCGTATTACAGGCAGCCTTGTGCTAAGTTCCGAGGGGGTCAAGGTTATTGTTAAGAGTGTTAAAGTTAGGGTATGAGAATATGCACGCCGGAGGAATTTAGCGCAAGGCAATATTCAGTAACGGTCCAACTCCCTTCAGCTGCTAAAGGGGGCGTGAATATTTTGAATGATAATCTACCATTCATGAACACAAGCGAGGCCAGGAAGCAGTTAAGAAGACGTAGATGAAATCGCAGGAACGGTAATTTTATACGCCTTACGTTTCGAAATCGTGCTCGCACTCATCGTCATCATCACCATCACCATCATCATCATCATCATCATCATCATCATCATCATCATCATCATCATCATCATCATCATCATCATCATCATCATCATCATCATCATCATCATCATCATCATTCTCAGAGAGACAGCATCAGATAAATGTTACCATTCACCATCCTCTCAATTCCTGTCAATGCAAACGCTTGGGGGTGTGTTGGGAGGCCTGTGCATTTTTTGATGAGCGTGGAGGGCAGTAATAGCTGGCAACATGACGAGTCCAAGTTTGTTACCTCAAACAGTCAGCGTTTTATCTTCGAGCAGTTCCGAGTGAAGCTCCAATTGAGGCCTTTAACTCACAACAGTGTAAGGCCATTGCGAGGCCTTCAAAGAGTAACATGATTCTTAATAGACAGCCACCCACCTGGAAGTATATTGAATCAAGGATCTCGGCTCCTGTAGTACCCAGTGTGTCGGTTTGATTGAGAGCCCCAGGGGCAAGTAGTTGCATTTACAGGGTTTACAGAGCAGTTAAGAAACGACACCATTGGTGGACAACCGCGATCCCCTCACTAAACAGGGAGATGAACTCATCTGTAAACAATTTAGAGAGAGATTGAAAGGTGCATACACATTATGAGCTAAAATAGAAAATTTAATCGCGTACACGGGTTTGGACGACCGTCGCGTTCAATTCCTCTCAGTCTGCCTCTATGTGTTTTATTCGATCGACCCCATTGTGAAAAATTTGCCAGCCTCGGTGGGATTCGAACACACGCTGGCAAGGAGAAGGCTTTAGTACAGCCAACGCTCTAGCCAACTGAGCTATGAGGACCCACCGGGAGCCGTGATTCTAATCACACTTTGGTCCAGTTACCCTCCCAGCCTACTGCAACGTATGGAATCCACCAATTCTGATACAGTAAGCTGACTGCCTAAGCAGTATTTCCCAAGCAATCATTCTAGAATCAACCAGATGACTACCAGGCACAATTAATTAGTAGAGGATTTTGGCAGCTTTGGATAATTATTTGACCCACTTGTGAAAATCTCGGCGGCCTCGGTGGGATTCGAACACACGCTGGCAAGGAGAAGGCTTTAGTACAGCCAACGCTCTAGCCAACTGAGCTATGAGGACCCACCGGGAGCCGTGATTCTAATAACACTTGGGTCCAGTTACCCTCCCAGCCTACTGCAGCGTATGGAATCCACCAATTCCGATACAGTAAGCTGACTGCCTAAGCAGGATTTTCCAAGCAATCATTCTAGAATCCACCAGATGACTACCAGGCACAATTAATTAGTAGAGGATTTTGGCAGCTTTGAATAATTCGTTTGACCCACTTGCGAAAAACCCGGCGCCTCGGTTGGGATTCGAACCCACGCTGGCAAGGAGAAGGCTTTAATACAGCCAACGCTCAGGCCAACTGAGCTACTAGGCCTGAGTTTAGGCAGCGAAAGCAACAAAGACTACAAGATAATTCGTTTTACTGGCTCAGTAAAAGGCAACAAGTTATTTGGAAGGAAATATTCTCGAAGCATGTTCAATCAGGAATATAGACCTAGGTGACTTTTTACGACTTGACAACTATTAGGTTTAGAACAATCCTTTTGCAACACTTTAATTTGCTTTCATCCAATCGATGCTTTTTTCGAGGAGAGTTCGACGTGCGTGGCTGGGTATATTACCAAGGGAGACCGGAATGACCATTTCTGGCTTATTAGCCGTCATCAGCCAGTCATACCAAATCCCAAGTGTGGCACACCTGGGATTCGAACACGCGACCTTTGGTATTTGAGTCTAACGCTCTACCATTTGAGCCACGGGCTCGTTGTTTTGTCGGCTGTGATCGGGAATATGATGATAGTGTGGGGCTCACCGATCTGCTTAAGGAACATGTATGTTCCGTTGTGCCCTGGAGCTCAGACTAGAGCTCTCGCAGGCGGTCGCATGGCGACGTGTAGCATATGTTGATAAGGTGGAACCGACAAAGACAAGGGAGACCGGAATGGCCATTTCTGGCTTATTAGCCGTTATCAGCCAGTCATACCAAATCCCCAGTGTGGCACACCTGGGATTCGAACCCGCGGCCTTTGGTATTTGAGTCTAACGCTCTACCATTTGAGCCACGGGCTCGTTGTTTTGTCAGTTGTGATCGGGAATATAATGATAGTGTGGGGCTCACCGATCTGCTTAAGGAACATGTATGTTCCGTTTTGCCCTAGAGCTCAGACTAGAGCTCTTGCAGGCGGTCGCATGGTGACGTGTAGCATATGTTGATAAGGTGGAACCGACAAAGACAAGGGAGACCGAAATGGCAATTTCTGGCTTATTAGCTGTCATCAGCCAGTCATACCCAATCCCAAAGTGTGGCACACCTGGGATTCGAACCCGCGACCTTTGGTATTTGAGTCGAACGCTCTACCATTGAGCCACGGGCTCGTTGTTTTGTCGGTTGTGATCGGGAATATGATGATAGTGTGGGGCTCACCGATCTGCTTAAGGGACCTGCATGTTCCTTTGTGCCCTGGAGCTCAGACTAGAGCTCTCGCAGGCGGTCGCATGGCGACGTGTAGCATATGTTGATAAGGTGGAACCGACAAAGACAAGGGAAACCGGAATGGCCATTTCTGTCTTATGAGCCATCATCAGCCAGTCATATCCAATCCCAAGTGTGGCACACCTGGGATTCGAACCCACGATCTTTGGTAATTGAGTCGAACGCTCTACCTTTGAGCCACGGGCTCGTTGTTTTTGTCGGTTGCGATCGGGAATATGATGATAGTTTGTTATACCGTACTTCCGACATAGGTACTAGCTAAAAGCCCAGACACATGTTTCGCCGATGTTTCTGTTGCTGTGTGACACAGCAACGAAGGGTTCGGATCCTCAGTGGGTCCCCTAGCGTTCTCTATGCGGTTTCTGGTATATGGACTCCAGAGAATAATCGGGTAAATAATTTCTGAAATTATTAAGTGCAGGACATGGAGTCAGGTGCTTCGGACATGACTTTTTTTATGGTCAGACCCGAAATTTCAATGAACATTTGGGTCGAAGACAATCAACCACTATGGAATAACCACGTAATGCCCATTCTACAAACAAGTAGTACTACAGGTAGTATGAATTTTATATGGCAAAGACGTTATACCGTACTTCCGACATAGGTACTAGCTAAAAGCCCAGACACGTGTTTCGCCGATGTTTCTGTTGCTGCGTGACACAGCAACTAGGGGTTCGGCTCCTCAGTGAGTCCCCCAGCGTTCTCTATGCGGTTTCTGGTATATGGACTCCAGAGAATAATCGGGTAAATAATTTCTGAAATTATTAAGTGCAGATTGGGTATGACTGGCTGATGACGGCTAATAAGCCAGAAATGGCCATTCCGGTCTCCCTTGTCTTTGTCGGTTCCACCTTATCAACATATGCTACATGTCGCTATGCGGCCGTCTGTGAGGGCTCTAGTTGTGCTCCAGGGCACAACGGAACATACATGTTCCTTAAGCAGATCGGTGAGCCCCACACTATCATCATATTCCCGATCACAACCGACAAAACAACGAGCCCGTGGCTCAAATGGTAGAGCGTTTGACTCAAATACCAAAGGTCGCGGGTTCGAATCCCAGGTGTGCCACACTTGGGATTGGGTATGACTGGCTGATGACGGCTAATAAGCCAGAAATGGCCATTCCGGTCTCCCTTGTCTTTGTCGGTTCCATTCCATCATATGCTACACGTCGCTATGCGACCGCCTGCGAGAGCTCTAGTCTGAGCTCCAGGGCACAACGGAACATGCATGTTCCTTAAGCAGATCGGTGAGCCCCACACTATCATATATATATATATATATATATATATATATATATATATATATATATATATATATATATATATATATATATATATATATATATATATATACGCGGCAAGATATATAAGCATATTAAGAAAAAAGGCAATCAAAGAAGCATGGATGTAATATATTAATGTTTCAACTAGCTCCAGAAACAGAAGTATCTAGTTAGATATTGTAGGATGCCATATTAATCTTACCTCCGATGATGGAAACTCTTTTCTCTGGAATGTTAGGACACTAAATCCGGGGTTTACATGATTACTTTTTCTTGTCATGGAGCCCAGTAACACCTCAGTTAACATGAAAAACATGATAATCTGCAGGGAACTGCATGGTCAATGATAAGATACACAAGAATGACCATTTCGGCCACACTGGCCATCGCCAGCCAGTCATTAATGTCAGGTTCGGACAACCTGTGATTGGAATCCAAACTTTTGACATTGGACGTTAAGTGAACGGCTCTTCCATTGTAATCCGGGTCAGTTTCATGGTGAGTTGCGATCGGAAATTTTACCCATCACGGGAGAGTCGTTCACGGATCAGGTTTTGAAAGACGCTCATTTACGATTGTTCGAAATCAGTCGCATAGTGAGTGATAATGATGACGCAATCACAATTTGTGCAGAGGTGCTCTGGCATATAACTGACTGATGACAGGCAAAAGCCCACTCTCGTCAGATCGCCTATCACGCGGGGAAAATTTGATTTTTGACCAATGGGCATATTTTAAATAATCAGCGTAAATTTATGTTTGCCACTCGGTTCGTTTATTTAACGTACATCTTGTTCGATAATTGTTAATCCCAGTACAACTTCAATATTTTACTGTGGAGTGAATGGAAAAGAGATTCATTCGACGTTCTTTTCTAAACCACTGCTGTGATCTTTCGATTTGATATTTAAGGGGAGGTATTTTAATGTTTGCTAACTTTAGCTGAGAAGTGATTAAATAGTCGCAATTATTATTATCCTGGCGTCCTATCCTAGATTTTATCACTGCTGCTTGTGAACTACACAACGCAATATGTTTCCATTACAATATTCCATTGCATAAACAACCAACGTACCGAAAAGATGCCATTTTATTACTTGTAACTTTCTGTCACTATGATTGAAAAAGCGACCTTTGGAATGAAAAGTGTGTACAACCGACAATCCACGTTCATACGATTCGAGCCACCGTGTAACCCTTCACGACCTTTCATGTGCAGACACACGCGGTGAACTTCATATCAGCGATATTTTCAGAGGAATTTTTCTGCAGAATGTAAATGCCCAGCCCTTCCTTTCAGAGAGACTTCACTTCCCATTTTATAATTGTCTCCATTACCACTTTCCTGCCAAAACCACACTGACTACGCCACACCATCGCAACCACCCGTTATGGATGCCACGTATTTGACTGCATTCATCTCGAAGCAACAAACAATTCCCTCAGTGTTGACCTTTCACTCGGTAGGCCAAAGGCTGAACGAAGAAGCGAAAGTCAGACAACATGGGCCTTGAAATGACGCCAGCAGGCGTTCCTTCCCTTTTACAGGACAATGTCTGGTGTTCCAGCTGTATCAAACGATGCAGCCACCTGCTGCAGCCGTTGTGCCGTCTATCAAACCCTCACCAGCCGTTCAGTTTCACGGCCCTCTCCTGTCTGCATCTGTCAGTCGCTCACCAAGAGGGAGAGAGAGCGAGAGAGCGAGAGAGAGTCAGTGAGCTTCACCCGGCTGTAATTTCCCCTCCGTTCCGCCTTGCTTAGCTGCGAATTCCTCCTAAAGCTTGTCTTTCGGCAGCGAGCTGAAAGCCACTGACAACACAGCAGATACACGGATAGGGCATCGCAACAGGTAGTCTTGTTGACTGTAACCCGGAAGAGTGCTGCAGTCAGGCAGTTTCAGATCAAAGCTATACAGGTCCTGCTCTCCTAAAGCCTTCTGTCTAGCTTACACAGCATCTACGCCAATTTCTAATTGGCTAATGATCTCTTCAACAAAGTGTGACTGTGGACGCGACCAGTGCTTTTGTACCGTGGTGCCAACGACAGAGAAACTCTTCTATATGTGTCTCCTCCCCCGTCGCCATCTGTGGTCCCCAGTGTTTGATTTTTTAGACTAACAGTAATCCAGACTCGAAAGTAAATAACGCTATTCTGCTATGTGTAAGACTATTGGATCCTGCGGTTGACAGTTTATCGGCTGAAGATAAAAATGTGAACCACTTTAAGCAAAATGGTACCACAAACATCGTCCAAGTGTTTAGCAGGTTTAACACCTCCTTCCTCTCCCTTCACAGACCGAATCCTGCTGGACATTCCCTGCAAAGTCTGCAAGGACCACTCCTCCGGAAAGCACTATGGAATCTATGCCTGCGATGGGTGAGTTGTTAATTTACGGAAAACCCTCTGTAGGCCTGGCTCAGGAAGTTGTCTTGAAAGGTTTCCTTACTTAACCGTGGTGGAACCATTTCGTTTGATTTTTTTGAACTTTCTAACGCACCAGTATATACTTTCCAACTGCGTTCTTTAAAACGACCTAGCTCAAATAACGCATTTAGTCATTCGTGCCTATAGTGAAGCGCGCGTCGACACATACGTTCAACCGCCTATCTTGGGCCTGGGAACATCATATCTCGAGCATCTATCCCAGTATCCTCTCCCCTAGACTGCTAACCCATTTAGACGAAGTTTTGATTCTGTTGCGGCGCTGGAAAGGTTGAATTCGAGTAGAGCCTGCACCTTGGAGACTGGTGTCCACGACGAAGGCATGACAGAGGACTCAAAGAGGCCATTTGCGCGTATAGTTCAGCCCAGAAAATTACAGGACTTCAACAGAAGCTGAGGATGAATTGCAAATCGTGTAGCTGGCCCCATCTTCCCAATCCCGCTGCATTCTCCTGGCAGGATGAGGCCGAGACGAGAAAGCCTCCGTCTACGTGTCTCGCTTAGCAGCTGGTACAGCCCCATTGATGGGATCAGGCTTCACGCATAACCTCGGAGAGAGATATTGTCCCCTTTCGTCTGGATCCACTCCCCGGAATAGAAATGACTGCGTGCAGGATGTCACCCAGTTGAGTACAGTTTCGCGGGGTGGCACGCTGCTGGGTGGAAAGACCATTTCATGCAACTTGGTACTTGGTGTGCTTGTAACGTCGCTCGCTCAATAACTCACCCAGACACTTTCGTCTACGCACGCCTACGGAACTGGAGACAGTACTCGTTATTTCAGAGGCTCCAATTATTATATTATTCACAGCCTAGCCAGGCGAGTCTGCATGACCTGCAGATCATTCAAAAGAGCTACGTTGGTCAAGTAATTTAATGCGGCCTTGGGGGAGAGGCCGCTTTCAGGAAAAGGTCATTTCTGGTTGTCCATTGGCAGCCTTTAGTGTAAAATCCTCTCAATGACCGTTGTCGGGGGGGATGGGGGATGCGAACCTCCAACCGCAGAAAACCCCGCTTTAGGACGAAAAAGCAGATTCAAACTCTTGCACCGCGAAGATAGCTAACCGAAGTTTTACACTTCTATCCGAGACCAAAAGGCTGCACAGAGTGATGGGATTTTCTCCGAGCTCGGTCATAGTGTGTTTTTTTTTTATATATTCCTACCGGGCATTCATTGAACTCGCATTTCTGGAGTGTAATGGCGTCAATAGGTGGCATTGATGTTGAGGCAAAAAGATACGCACCCACAACTACCATGCACCAGCATATCAGACTCAGCTTAACCTTTGCCTGTTGTTGTCATCATCGTCTGTTGTTTTTCTAATTACTTTCGTGTTTTTTTCCATCCCTGCATCAATGTTGTCTATTCAATGTTGTCCTCTCCAATCCACACGTTCATCCAGGTGTGCTGGGTTCTTCAAGGTGAGCTTAGGTGTTCAATGAGGTATTTCACATAACATTTTCCTCGTGTATTTTGCCAACAAAAAAACTTTTGCAATTCGCTTCAACTGTTAACGGTTAATTGATCGATATTTGCAGTATGATTTCAGTCTGCGTCTACTGACTGCAATCTTCCAGAATATTCCGAGCAGCCAAAACTAGTCGCTGCCCATCTAGGGGAAAAAATGGTTTGTGATTGCGCCGGGGCCAGTTTTTTAGTAGCACGCGTAAACAGTCTACTAAACCCTGCAACTATGTGTAACCAATTCCGCATCAGAAGGCTAGCTGCCTGGCACAGACAACTCGTGCATATAAGAGGAAATAGAGAGTATAGTCAACCCAGCTCATTCCCCAAAATAGATGATCTCATGCGATTTAACACTAACAATGCCTTATAATTCGTGGCTTGGAAGGCTGCGCACTGAGGGGAGAATTCGATCCCCTCAGGATGGAGAATGTGGCTACAGTGGCCGCTTATCGATGTGACCTTTACGGTATTCCTTCTTAACTAGCATTCGAGCCGCACTTTTGGTAGTGCAGAGCATGCACGTACGTGGCACGCGAAGAAGAGGGACTGTATAGCTGTGTCAGCCACCGTGTCCGAAACAACTTCAGGTCGTTCTGATTTGGTCGTCCACCGGCCTAGGAATGTGCTAGGGGATATAACGGGGCAGATGCTGTCAGAGTTTGCTTTCACTGTAAACTACTTCACACGCAGGCAACGGTCCTGTGCCCGACGGGCTCATGTCAGACACCATCAGCCGCAATTAGAGAAAAATCAGTTTGAAATCGACACCTGCCGAGTGAGAACCTTCACCGTGGGCGGCGAGAGCATAGTGCCAGTGACATAGCCTGGTTTTTGGACGCAGAAGCAGGCGAGACTGGAGTTAGTACTGGCCGCGCATGTGTCACAATGACAGTTGCATTTTTAAGACTACCATTTAGTCCACTGACTGATTAACGTGTCTATTGTCCATACCTCTTGATAGCACGGTCAATTCAACCGACGGATATAATTAGCTATAGACTATAAACTTAAATGGCCTCCAAAGGGTCAACAACTCAGTGGTTGGACGTAGAATACATATTACTCTATGACCACAGAATCTGGGTTCGAATTCTAGGTTATGAACACCTGCAATTTGGTAGGACTGGCTGAAGCCGGTTAATAAGCCAGAATAGGTCATATCGCTGTCCCTTGTTTTGTGAGTAGCACATACATTCACAGTTCTGTTTTGCCACGCCACATGCTCCCACTATGTCCTCCAAGGAGCATCGTGAAATCCTACAACTTTATCCATAGCTTCTAGTGGTCAACGAATCTGAAATTTGCAACAGGTGCGAGCGTGAGCGAAGACAACATCTTGGCCCATGACAGATTACACTAGTCTGCATTCCAGATCGTTAGGCTTCTAGGGTAGAGGCTGCATCGAGTTTAAGCGCAGGCTTTTCAATTTCATCAGAGGCCACTTTAAAAAAATAATCGAGGGGAACGTCGGAATACTGCTTCTATAGAAGCTTTTCCCTTTGCATGGTGGGTCAGCTAATTTCAACGAACAATAGCTTTATTCACACTGTGCTATTCTAAAAGTTAATTATTTTCTGAAAAAGTATTCACTTACATAGCAGTAAAAAAATGTTTTTTTCAGAAGCTACGATGCGAGCTCTTCGGATTGCTTTCGGATGGTTACAGAATAACTGACCTTAAACCATGTCGTACAAGAGATTCTGTAATTAACTGAAGCCATTGCAAAGTGAAGTCGACTACGATTAGTCATTTGCTTCTGATTAATTGACGTTGAGTGTCTTTATGCAGTAACTCAATCAATATATCTACTGCCAAGGAGATCATCCGCAGAGCATTTGGACCCTAGCGGCCTTTCTTTGGTCGCAAGGGCATTTCTAAAGAAAATGATGGTCATTATTCATGGTGTGTGTATGCCCCCTAAACGGGCAACGTGGTAGATGCGTTGGACCAACACGGGGGTCACATTAGGGCACGGCAGGCGTTATTCGGGTTGCGCTCCCATAACAAATGCCGAACATGGAGGTGTGGTGGCACGCCTAGGGGCGGCTAGGACTTAGGGGACATAGCCGCGCCAGTCACCTGCGTCCTCTCCCGCCTACGGTCTTCTTGACTCTGTCTTTACACCGGGCTCAGGTGGGGGAGGAGGAGAGAGTGCGGTAGATGCAGCGCAAGTCTACTATCACTTTGAACTAAATCACGCGCAAGTCACCGTCCCTGCACCACCCTTCCGTGGAGCATACGGTGGACCTCGTCGGACTACGACGGTCGAACTGCCGTGTGTGTCACTTTTTGGAAGGAGAGCCCTCATGTACACCGCCAGTTAATGTTCTTTCATTCGGCTGAGTGAAGTCCCTTCTTTTGGTCAGAATGCATTGCCTATTTTTAAACGCATGCTGAACAAGGGTAACTGGGTTAATTGGTTTCCCCTTTTTCTCACTTGGTGTGGCAGCGGTCAATTCGCCGGAATCGCCAATACAGTTGCAAGTCGCGAAACGGCACAGAGGCCAGCTGTCGGATCGATAAACCCCATCGGAACCAATGTCGAGCCTGTCGACTTCAGAAGTGTCTTGATGCGGGCATGAATCGTGATGGTGAGTTGAAACCACTTGGTGTTTTTTTCTGCTTTTTGCTATGCGTCACCATACACACACACACACTCACACACACCTGAGTTCCCATTTAGCTCTGTTCAAGGCCGGTTTAGGTTTGCTTTACCTTACACCGATCCGGGAAGCTGATGCCTTGCCCGTGGCCCATTGGATAGTTTTCCCGTTTCCCTTAAATCCCGCGGGTTCCACTTGGCTCATTTGTGGTTGGCATCTAGGTTGTGCTTACCCCTGCTTTCCCTGTTTGCTTTTCTCCGGTTTTCCTGATTCTTCGTTCTGCCTCACCCATGTAACCTTTACCACGGTTCCCGTAAGACATTTGGCCTTCGTTGAAACGTTCTCAGTGTGTCCAGCTATTGTACTTCCACCGAATACGAATCAAATGGCATTCCGACGTACCGGCAATAATTCCTCTGACGCTGTCAAAGATGCCAGAAGATGTCTTCCTGGGAGGGCACAGGATAGTGAGGCCTTGAATTCAAAGTGTTTTGTACTTGTAAAAAAATAAGCAATAAAGAGATTCGAACAGAAAGTAACTAACACAACCGGACCAGACACCCAGTCCAGCTGAGTTAGTTACATCTGAGCACAGCAGACCTGTGCAGTAGCCCTTTGCTCTCAACTGTCCGCAGACCATGGGATTTATAATCTTCACGTACGTTGTCTGGCACTCCTGCTATTCAGACATTGATATTTACGGCCGTATATAAGCCGATTATATCATTCTTATCCATTAATGCAAAATATGAGAAGAACACTATCGATTAAGATACAACTCGCAGTTCCAAGAGGCTTTACCGATAGAGGATTAAAAGTCTTCCTGTAAAGGAGGTCAAGTTAAATAGAAACCCGGAGCCATGATTTGAAACATTATTGGATCAAGTTACCCTCCCAGCCTATTGCCACATATGGAATCCACAGTAAGCTGGCCATCCAAGCAGGATTTCATAGGCAATCGACCTATAACCCACTGGATGACTACCAGGCACACTTAAATTATTACTCAGCTATTATTAATAGCATGAACGATACTACTAATGACAATCAAACTATTAGTACCATCATTTTTACTACTACTACTACTACTACTACTTCTACTACTACTAACAATACTATTACTACTACTACCAATACTACTACTACTACTACTTCTACTACTACTACTACTACTACTACTACTACTACTACTAATACTACTACTACTACTACTACTACTACTACTACTAATACTACTACCACTAATACTACTACTACTGTTACTACTACTACTACCAATACTATCATTAATATTATTATTAGTAAGGGCGCAGCCAGTTATAATTCAACCCGTTTCTGATGCCATCTCTGGTTATGAATTCGAGCCTGAATCCTAAACTTCAAACGAATAAAGTTCCCCTTCCGGCGATCGCGTCTACATCTTCTCAAACATAACGAAAAGAGAGCCTGCGGGTTCATACTTTACTACTTCCTGCTTATTAGAGGCAATGACCTGAACATGCCTTCTGACCTTAGTATAATCAGCTGGGCCGAAGTGCAACGCACGCTCCTTTAGGCCTTCCAGCAAAACCCACCACACAGTCGCATTCGCCCCGCCCAGCCCCCTTTTTTGCTGGGGTCTCGGTGACGGCGCCAAGGCATCCCACCCTTGTGTGCACAGGAACACCCAACACAGGGCCTGATGATCAGGCGTGAAAAGGCAGGCGACAAGTGTACCCGGCGCCTGTGCACGGCGCCGACCCTCACACGGCTTGCGGGCGCACATGTGAATTTCCTTCCCTACCCCCCTCTCCTCCCCACCCTCCTTGCATCCTGCTCTCAGTGTTGGACTTTTTGAGTTTTGGGCTTCTCACAGTTTCCGGCTCTCTGCAAATTAATATTCTTCAGGCAGGAGGAGGGGGGGGGAGGCGAGTGGAGGGCGGGGACGCCGCAGATCCCACTGCTGCACACAACCTGAGCTGTAAGCCCTCCCGTTCCGACATTGAACCCGGCTGCCTTCATAGTCGTCGTCCACACGTCTTGGACCACACACATGCGGCCACTGCAGCAGGTGTGAGACAGACCACAGGTGCTTAATGAGGCACGTCTGGGCGAGCTGAAGAACGTTCAGTTGGCCTTCGACTCAGTTGCCGGCACAATTAAAATTATCGTGTTTTTAAGGCGCGTGTTCGGCGCGTCTGGCGGCGGCTGAGTGGGGCGGTGGCACCTTCATCAGAAAAACGATCAGCAGCATTGTTACTCGCGTCCGCTTCCGCCTGGGAACATAACTTGTGCGTTTTTACAGAGATGCATATGATGTGTTAGGCCATCCTCTTCAAATTTTGACAGTTAGTCGACATCACCGAGATTAATTTTGGTAATTGGTAATTTTTTTGGCATACTTCCTTGAAAAAAATCTACGATTCTCGTTACTCTGTGCGCATGAGATTCCGATTTAAAAAAAACACAAGCTAAATATTTTTTAAAAAATAATTTTGGGTAAGGAGGGCTTAGATGACCTCCCACAATACAGATGTCTGCACGCAAAATTCAGGAAAAACGGGATACATTGTTGGGTTAGAGCGCTAGGGTTAGGGTAAGTGTTAGCTGGTGGGTGGTGGTAGGGTTAGGGTTGAGATTACGAGTACGGTTTAGGTGCACGATAAGGCTCATGTTTGGCCGCGGTGTTCCTATTCCTGCTGGCCACATAAGTAGTCATTGCCTAATTTTCTGTCTAGCTGATGACCTCTTGGCTCCTTTGGTAGGACGTTCGGTTGTGTTGAGGCCTTGCCAATTTTGTTTTCACGTTTTCGAATACCGCACAGTCCATCAAGTTTTCTCAAACCTTAGCATACTTAACCACTATCGGTGCTAGGTCCCATCCTCACCTTCGTGATGCTAGCTGGAACAGAATAGCGCTCCATAAGATTCACAAACCTAACAAGCGGCATTACCAGTGAAGTATTATCAGCAAATGAAAAGGGTAGCTGTAGGGTCCACTTTAGGTTAGTTTGCCGCCTAAATTAGTCGTACACCAAGTTTAAAGATTTCAGTTTTCTGCTGGGTCCAGTTAGACACCGAGCTCATCACCGATAACAGTGAAAATGCATGTCCCAGGAAGCAGTTGGGAAGAAGGCGATCGTCGTATCTGATGCTGCCTGAGTGAGTGCTGGCTGGAGTGAGAATCCACAAAATAAGGTTATTTGTCCAGCGATCGCGTCTACTACTACTACTACTACTACTACTACTACTACTACTACTACTACTACTACTACTACTACTACTACTACTACTACTTCTACTACTACTACTACTACTACTACTACTACTACTACAACTGCTACTACTACTACCACTACTACTACGACTACTACTACTACTACTACTACTACTACTACTACTACTACTACTACGACTACTACTACTTATAATTCTTCTAACTGGTTGAATCACAGGCTCACGTTCTGAAAAGCAATCTGGAATATGCAGAATCATGTGGCGAAGGCAATGAGATGCTAGACGACGCAGTTAGATCGTCCGAAGGAATGCTGGGGAATATTCTACTTTGGTGATCCAGACCGCAGTCATTGCAGACTGTTCATGACATAGGCCGATGCTGTTACAGACGAAGCCAAGAGATGGTGCACCCATTGTGGGCTTATTTGTCGACTTCCTTCAGCGATCCCAGCAATGATGGAGTACTCACGAAGACCAGGGAAACCAGAATGGCCATTTCTGACTTAGTAGCCGTCGTCAGTCAGTCATGCATGATCCCAAGTGTGGACCACCTGGGATTCAGACCCACTATCTTTGGTCGAACGCTCTACCAATGAAGCATGTGCGTTGTGGTCAGGAATATCAATCGTGATGCCGTGGCGCTCACCAATCATGTAAAGGGATATGATTGTCCCGTAACTTGATTGGTGAGCGCCACTTCATCATGATCCCACCAATCTCAGGCAGGGTATTTAAGTGAACGTGGCTGTGTGGCCTTACTTTGGTGTGTGTATGTTCTGCAAAACCGCCTCCCCTTCCAAATATTTTTGTCAGTAGGTCACAGCTGTGAGCAAAGAATAAGCCTGGTTGTGCGCCGGAAAAAGTTGTTAATCATTCGGAGCTTTCAAACGCCTCCAGGTGTCCAGCGTCAGAGATATTAGCAGCAGCAGCAGCAGCAGCAAGAAAGCGACAATGACGCAAACCTGGAGGTGTCGCCTTTTTGTTGCTGCTGCTATTGCTGACGATGGACTCCTGTAGGAGTTGGAAACTTCTGCTACTATCTCTGATGATGGCTGCAAGTGAGAATCCGAAACGTCAGACAAATAAACTTTTGTTTCAGCGATCACATCTTCTCGTCCTGACCTGCTTCCTGGAACTCGCCTGTTCGCTTCTACCAGCACCAAAACAATTGTTCTGAGGCTGATACAGATTTTTCCTTTGTTCAAGCAATCTCCTGGGACTCGAACCTTTGCATTAACTCACAGCTGTTTATTTACTTGTGCCCCTTACACGGGCCTCGCAGTGAATGCGCTGGACCAACACGGGGGTCAAATCGAGGTGTGACAGGCGTTATTTGGGTCAAGCTCCCATACAAAATGCTGATCATGGGGGAGGGGGCGTGCCGAGAATTGGCACGCGTAGGTGTCGGTTCATACTGCATCACCCAATTTAGCCATTCATAACTCTCCCATTCTGTGAGATCTGATTCAGGCAGGGCCTCACGGTTAGGAGCGTCTCCGGTCACGCCAGCCACCCGCGCTTGACCCCACCTCCGTTCTTCTTGACCATGTCTTGACACCGTGCACAGGCGGTTAAGGAAAGAGAGAGTGCGGCAGATGCGTTGTAAGTATATTTTAGCTTAAACATAATTTGCGTGAAAGTCACCGTCCATGCAACACCCTTCTGTGGAGCATACAGTGGACATCGTCGGAGTACGATGGTCAAACTATTGTATGGATATACTATCGACTGATTGTTGACAGTTTATGAATATTGCATGGTTATCCAGCTGTGGCTCAAAGACTTCGAGTCAACTATTCAAATCCTAGGGAGGTGGTGATATGGTCAAAATAAAGAGGAGGTGGAGGATGAGGAGGAGGAGGAGGAGGAGACTTTCGCTTCTGCAGAACACTCTTAACCGGTTTATGAGTGTCCATCCGTCCACTGGGAGGACCCTGCGTGTACGTCATTTTAGACCGGTCTGCGTGTGCCTGTGGGGTGGGGGACAGAAACGTTCGTTCAACGTCCCTGATTTTTTGATCCCCGCTCCTAGCCCTTGAAAGCCAGTGTCGTGTGGACCCTGCTCCAGGTGTGCAGCTGTGTGTGTGTGTGTGTGTGTGTGTGTGTGTGTGTGTGTGTGTGTGTGTGTGTGTGTGTGTGTGTGTGTGTGTGTGTGTGTGTGGGGGGGTCGATGTATGTGTGTGCGTGCTGCTGACTGTGTGCACACTCGTTAAGGGGCGAAACAAACGAGCGATAGAGAGAGAGAGAGAGGAGTCGCAAACTTTCTCACGTTGGAGCTGCTCTTAAAGCGCAGCCACAATGGACTGCGCGCCTACAAGCACCTGCTGCTTGATGACTTGCTGACTTACTTCATGATTTTTCACGCGTGCTCGTGAAACCGTACCTAATCACCCTCCCTCCCTCCCTCCCTCCCTCCCTCCCTCCCTCCCTCCCTCCCTCCCTCCCTCACCTGTCCGTCTGCGTCAATTGTATAGCGGGGCTTCGACGACTAGCCAGCCAGCTGGATCCGTATGAGTTAGGAGCGCAGCAAGAGGGGGGGGGGGGGGTGGAGGACGTGGTGGACAAGGGAAACGTCATCGTCGGTCAGCGAAGGCGGTGCGCACTCCCGGGGATAATCGCCGGATGGTTTCTCCAATTAAGCCACGGCAGCTTCTTGGCATATGGGGTTTTTTCTTCTGCCGGTTATCGGCGCTACGCTGCCCTACAATGGGCCCTGCCTCGAATTGTGACAACTGGTGCAATTGCTGTCCTCCAGGGAATAGTTATACTCTTTACTTTGGAGTTTGAGTGAAAAATGATGGGAGGCTGTGACCCTGGCTAATTGGCCCCTACGAATCTACGGAAACTTAGGATCGAATGCGCCTCTTTTGATATATTCTTGCAAATGAACTCCATTTTTCAGATGGTATTGCAACGGAAACGCTCCATAGGCAAGGTATATATATGTTTTGATCAAAGTGAAAAAAAGAACATATTTTCGTCCCGAGTTTCAAAAGCCATAACGAACATTCTCGATAAGTTAGAAATCGAAATTGGATCAATATAGGACACTTTATTCATGGGAATCTTAAAAATCTCCTACTGGCAAACATTTTCTAAACAGAGAGGTTATTTTCTACCAAATACACACAAGAAAGTGAAAATGGACACTATATAAGTAGTAGTTTTTAATGACTGTGGTTTTGCAGTCGCCTGGAAAGAAGCTCATTCTGACTTATTAGCTGTTATAAACTGGTGTGTGTGTGTGTGTGTGTGTGGGGTGTAGGGGTACTAGTTAGGGGTAGCACTACACAGATAGCATTTGGTCGCTCCATTTGTCTCGTACAGGTGGTGAATGCTCCTGTGGCCGCCTCTAACTGGTACCCAACTCTCACCTGTGGCTCCTCGAAGTTGGGTTCTTCCCAGCGGCCACACCCCGGGCAACCGTCACGACCGGCGGGCTAAACCAGGTGAGGGTCTCCGGTGTTGTGTGTGCCTCCACACCCGGTATGCCTGACTCCCGAACTTCCCACCTCCCCCCTCTCAAAAAGTCCTACGGTGGGGGCGACAGCAACCCCGTAGGCGGCCCAGACTAACTCGGGTCGTTCTTCCACTAAAAACAAAACCGTGACCCATAGTGGAGTTCGGCAGCCGTCTGGGATGTCCGAGCAGCCCTATTTAGGGATAGCACTGCTTGCCTCCTCGCGGAGGAAGGGGCTAGAAAATGTGCCCTAAAAAAATGCTGGTTCTCACGTCTTCTGCAGCCGGCCGCGGCTCGCAGATCGCAAACTACGCGGTCGTAAAAACTCAAACAAACAACAATACCCCCGTCCCCATCCCCCTCGTCATACTCTCCAGGCTGCTCGTGTGAGTCCACTTACACTAGCAGCCTGGAATGTTCGTTCCCTTTTTAGACAATCCTAAGAGCAACCGGCCGGAACGGAGGACGGCGCTAGTCGCTCGGGAACTGGTGCGCTACAAGGTGGACATTGCTGCTCTCAGCGAGACCCGATTCTCTGAACAGGGTCAGCTGGAGGAGGTGGGGCCGGCTACACTTTCTTCTGGAGCGGCCGGCCAAAGGCAGAGCGACGCGACGCTGGTGTTGCCTTTGCCATTCGTAACGACATCGTGGGACGTCTGCCCTGTCTGCCGCAGGGTATCAATGATCGCCTGATGAGCCTCCGCCTGCCTCTTCGGGGAGACCAGTTCGCCACCATCATCAGCGCCTACGCTCCCCCAATGACGAGCTCTGATGCGGCGAAGGACAAATTCTACGAGGACCTGCACGCCTTGCTGGCGACTGTGCCGAAAGAGGACAAGTTAATTGTCCTTGGTGATTTCAATGCCCGCGTCGGGACGGACCACGCTGCCTGGCAGGGGAGTGCTGGGTCCCCACGGTCTCGGTAGCTGTAACGATAATGGCCTCCTTCTTCTGCGCACGTGTGCGGGAACACCGTCTCCTGCTGACCAACACCTTCTTCCGCCTTCCGACGCGGGAGAAGGCCACGTGGATGCACCCTCGGTCGCGGCGCTGGCATCTGCTGGACTATGTTCTCGTCCGGAGGCGAGATCGACAGGACGTGCTGGTAACCAAGGCGATCCGCGATGCCGATGGTTGGACAGATCACCGCCTTGTCATCTCCCCAGATGAGGCTCCGACTGCAACCCCGACGAAGGCCCCCAAGGTAAGAGGCCGCCATGTAAGTTAAATACTCTTTTATTAAATTTGCCTGCTCACTGTTTTGATTTCAGCAACCAAATAACCGAGAAACTGGAGGACCTGCATGCTCCAGATGATAACGCTACCGTGGAGACACGATGGTGTCAACTGCGAAATGTCATCCAGTCCACCGCCCTCGATGTACTCGGACGCGCACACCGTCGACACCAGGACTGGTTTGACGACAATGACGCCGACATCAGCAACTTACTCGCGGAGAAGAATAGACTACACAAAGCCTACATGGACCTTCGAACTGACGCCACCAAAGCAGCCTTCTTCAGATGCAGGCGCCTTGTACAACAACGGCTGCGGGAGATGCAGGATGCCTGGATGATCCGAAAGGCTGAGGAAATCCAGGGGTATGCGGACCGCAATGAAATGAAAAACTTTTTCAAAGCCATCAAAGCCATCTACGGCCCGTGTATCAAGGGGTCCGCACCGCTGCTCAGCTCTGACGGCACAACACTGCTGACAGAGAAATCGCAAATTCTGAAGCGCTGGGCCGAGCACTTCAGAAATGTCCTTAACTGTTCATCAGCCATCTCCGATGCTGCCATTGACCGGCTCCCTCAAGTGGACATGAACAATGACCTGGATCTCCCGCCTTCCCTACCAGAAACCATCCGGGCCGTGCAGCAGATTTCCAGCGGTAAAGCACCGGGATCTGACGCAATCCCACCGGAAGTATACAAGCACGGTGGGCCCCGGCTGATGGCAGAACTCACAACACTCTTCCAGGAGATGTGGCACCAAGGACAAGTTCCTCAGGATTTCAAAGACGCGACCATCGTCCATCTCTACAAACGGAAGGGGAACCGGCAACTCTGTGATAATCACAGAGGCATCTCGTTGCTCAACATCGCGGGGAAGATCTTCGCCCGTATCCTTCTCAATCGTCTTAACGGTCACCTAGAGCAGGGCCTGCTTCCGGAAAGCCAATGTGGCTTCCGCCGACACCGCGGAACAACCGATATGATCTTTTGCCGCCCGCCAGCTACAAGAGAAGTGTCAGGAGATGCGAACTCACCTATACACTACCTTCGTGGATCTAACGAAAGCCTTTGACACGGTGAATCGTGACGGACTGTGGAAAGTCATGCAGAAATTTGGCTGTCCTAAGCGGTTCACGCACATGGTACGTCAGCTTCATGACGGGATGACGGCGCGCGTCACTGACAACGGGACGGTATCCGAAGCATTCGCAGTGACCAACGGAGTGAAGCAGGGGCTGCGTACTGGCCCCCACCCTCTTCAGTCTCATGTTCTCGGCTATGCTGATGGACGCCTACCGTGATGAGCAGCCTGGTATCCGCATCGCCTACAGAACTGACGGGCACCTTCTCAACAGTCGGCGTATGCAGGCTCCAACGCGCGTGTCTACGACTACAGTCCATGACTTGCTCTTCGCGGACGACTGCGCCCTTAACACCGTGACAGAGGAGGACATGCAAAGGAGCATGGACCTCTTCGCCGGAGGCTGCGCCGATTTTGGATTAACAATCAGTACAGCCAAAACAGTTGTCATGCACCAGCCGCCACCCAGCGCAGAATACAATGCTCCTCGAATCTATGTCAACGGTGCTCTACTCAAAACGTGGAAACCTTCGCTTATCTAGGGAAGCACGATGTCGCGCAACACGAGAATCGATGACGAGGTTGCCCAACGGATCTCCAAAGCTAGTCAGGCTTTCGGCCGGCTGCAGTCCTCCGTGTGGAATCGCCACGGTATTCACCTGAACACCAAACTGAAGATGTACAAGGCCGTCGTCTTGTCGACACTCCTTTACGGAGCGGAAACCTGGACCGTCTACTCGAACCAAGCCAGGAAGCTGAATCACTTTCATCTCAGCTGCCTCCGCAGAATACTGAAGCTGAGATGGCAAGACAGGATCCCGGACACGGAAGTCCTGGAGCGGACCGGAATCCTCAGCATCCATGCCATGCTGAGGCAAGTGCAACTGCGATGGAGCGGCCACCTGGTAAGAATGGACGACGAGCGACTACCCAAACGACTTTTCTACGGTGATGTCGCTACGGGTTCTCGCAGGCAGGGGAGGTCAAAAACGACGCTACAAGGACACTTTGAAGACATCGCTGAAGCAACTGCAAATCAACTCTGCGACCTGGGAGGACCTCGCCCAGGATAGACCGGCATGGAGAAGATCAGTGAAGACTGGTTCAGCGATCTATGAGGCCAACCGGATCGCCGCTGCCAAGGCCAAAAGAGCGGCACGAAAGTCACCAGCGCCCCGGACCAACACCGCCAATGCCCAGGCCCTGCCAACGTGCCCGCGCTGTCAACGCATCTTCCGCGCGCGAATCGGCCTGGTTGGACATCTTCGGACGCAATGCACAAACAATCCGACAATTCCAATTTCTACGTCAAATTCTGCTAACCCTCCTTCTGACTCCCCTACCCTCACTCCTGTCATCAATTCCATTGCTCCCACCATCACAGAGACCACATCCATCTACTCATCGCCTGTTACCCCTACCACCGCAACCACCACCGCCTTCACTACCACCACCACCACCATCAGCGATGGGGAATCTCTCCTAAGCTGTACTCAATGCGACCGCACATTCACCTCACGAATCGGCCTGGTCGGTCACTTGCGAATACATCGTACAGAGACCGGTGAGCCAGTGCCTGGAGCACCATCACACAGCAGAGGTCGTCGCCTCCACTGCCCTCACTGTCCTCGCGCATTCACTCATCGCATAGGCCTATTCGGTCACATGCGCATCCATAACAGCGGAATTAACCACAATGCCGACAACACCGATACACCATGCACACCCTCCGCTCCTGCCATTCTTAGTGCCCCTGCCACCCCCACTACCAGCAATGACATCCTCCCAGCCTCTACCGATTTCTCCTGCCCACACTGAACCCGCAACTTCAACTCACGCATCGGCCTGGTCGGTCACCTGCGAATCCATCGCATGGAGGCTGGTGAACCAGTGCCTGGGGCTCCGACATACAGTCGACGTGCCCGCCTTCACTGCCCTAACTGCTTTCGCACATTTACACACCGCATGGGCCTATTAGGACACATGCGCCTCCATGACAACCTCCGGTAAACCACCGTAGGCTAACCTACATCAGCGCACACTACCTACACCAATGCATCGACAACACTCTCACAATCACCATTTACCACAGTATATCACGGTTTCCTAGAAACCGTGGCTGGGAAGTCTGCCAATCTGACGCTTCCACCAGACCACGCCGTCGGCTCAGTGTATGTGCTGTGTGTGTCGAGTGGCTGACCAGTGAACTGGGAGTCAGACGGCGATGGCTGCTCCATATCCCCTGAGTTTGTGAATCCTGGTGTGTGCGTTATGGGGGCCAGGTCGTGCTGTGGCGCGCGAAGACGGGTACGCCGATCCGTCAGCCAATGCGCCCACTCCCACATCAGGCAACTGACTGGCTCGGACAGTGGTCTGATTGTGGGGGTGGGGAGAGAGTGAGGTCGAGAGCTCAGCGTATTTTCCTCACTATAAACAATCTGACGCGCTTGAAACTATCACGGTGCGCTAAAAGCCGTGGCTTGGAAGGTTGCCAACTGACGGGATAACTCGGACCGCGTGGTCAGCCCAATGTGTGTTTTGTGTGGAGTGGCTGACTGGCGGACTGAGAGTCAGGTTGCAATGGCTCCTTCTTAATGTGGCCTTTATGGCACTCCCACTCCGTGGGATCCGAGCCAGGTGTGGTGGCACGCCCAGGGGCGGCTTAGGCCGCGCCAGCCACCTGCGCCCTCTCCCATCTCCGGTCTTCTTGACTCTGTCTTGACACCGGACTCAGGTGGGGGAGGAGGAGAGAGTGCGGTAGCTGCAGCGCAAGGCTACTATCACTTAAAACTAATTCACGCGCAAGTCACCGTCCCTGCACCACCTGGTGTGGAGCATACGGTGGACCTCGTCGAAATCGACGGTCGAACTGCCCCCTAAACGGGCCACGTGGTAGATGCGTTGGACCAACACGGGGGCCAAATTGGGGCACGGCAGGCGTTATTCGGGTTGCGCTCCCATAACAAATGCCGAACATAGAGGTGTGGTGGCACGCCTAGGGGCGGCTAGGACGTAGGGGACCCGGCCGCACCAGCCACCTGCGTCCTCTCCCGCCTCCGGTCTTCTTGACTTTGTCTTGACACCGGGCTCAGGTGGGGGAGGAGGAGAGAGTGCGGTAGATGCAGCGCAAGTCTACTATCACTTTAAAACTAAATCACGCGCAAGTCACCGTCCCTGCTCAACTTTCCCATGAGCATACGGTGGACATCGTCGGACTACGACGGTCGAACTATCGTGTGTGTGTGTGTGTGTGTGTGTGTGTGTGTGTGTGTGTGTGTGTGTGTGTGTGTGTGGGGGGGGGGTCGATGTATGTGTGTGCGTGCTGCTGACTGTGTGCACACTCGTTAAGGGGCGAAACAAACGAGCGATAGAGAGAGAGAGAGAGGAGTCGCAAACTTTCTCACGTTGGAGCTGCTCTTAAAGCGCAGCCACAATGGACTGCGCGCCTACAAGCACCTGCTGCTTGATGACTTGCTGACTTACTTCATGATTTTTCACGCGTGCTCGTGAAACCGTACCTAATCACCCTCCCTCCCTCCTCCCTCCTCCCTCCCTCCCTCCCTCCCTCCCTCCCTCCCTCCCTCCCTCACCTGTCCGTCTGCGTCAATTGTATAGCGGGGCTTCGACGACTAGCCAGCCAGCTGGATCCGTATGAGTTAGGAGCGCAGCAAGAGGGGGGGGGGGGGGGTGGAGGACGTGGTGGACAAGGGAAACGTCATCGTCGGTCAGCGAAGGCGGTGCGCACTCCCGGGGATAATCGCCGGATGGTTTCTCCAATTAAGCCACGGCAGCTTCTTGGCATATGGGGTTTTTCTTCTGCCGGTTATCGGCGCTACGCTGCCCTACAATGGGCCCCTGCCTCGAA
This sequence comes from Schistocephalus solidus, assembly GCA_017591395.1. Taxonomy (NCBI): domain Eukaryota; kingdom Metazoa; phylum Platyhelminthes; class Cestoda; order Diphyllobothriidea; family Diphyllobothriidae; genus Schistocephalus; species Schistocephalus solidus. Next base: position 164,322 of record WEDG01007575.1, on the reverse strand, counting down.
TTGTGACAACTGGTGCAATTGCTGTCCTCCAGGGAATAGTTATACTCTTTACTTTGGAGTTTGAGTGAAAAAAATGATGGGAGGCTGTGACCCTGGCTAATTGGCCCCTACGAATCTACGGAAACTTAGGATCGAATGCGCCTCTTTTGATATATTCTTGCAAATGAACTCCATTTTTCAGATGGTATTGCAACGGAAACGCTCCATAGGCAAGGTATATATATGTTTTGATCAAAGTGAAAAAAAGAACATATTTTCGTCCCGAGTTTCAAAAGCCATAACGAACATTCTCGATAAGTTAGAAATCGAAATTGGATCAATATAGGACACTTTATTCATGGGAATCTTAAAAATCTCCTACTGGCAAACATTTTCTAAACAGAGAGGTTATTTTCTACCAAATACACACAAGAAAGTGAAAATGGACACTATATAAGTAGTAGTTTTTAATGACTGTGGTTTTGCAGTCGCCTGGAAAGAAGCTCATTCTGACTTATTAGCTGTTATAAACTGGTCATATCCAACCCCAGCTTATGTAAACTCTGAGGCTCAAACTTGCGACGACCTTTCGGTTACAAGTCCAAAGCTCTAACCCAGTGCGCCACGGGCTCCTTGTCCTGTTGGTTGCGATTGGTTTTATTACCAAGGGCAGAGGTGACGCTCACCAATCCCGTTACGGGAAATACTCGTCCCAATTGTGCTTCGGGACTCACTCTCAAGCCCCGTAAACCTCCTCACAGTCTTCTTCATCCAGGACCGCCTTTCGCCACAAGCATTGGGTTGATGGCGGCGGAAAGCCGCCTCAAATTCAGCTCCACGCACGCACGCACGCACGCACACAGCCTGCCCCCGTTTGCTGTCGGGGTCTAACTGGCCTGTGGTCATACAAGCTAGCCGCAGGGCCTGCAGGTATACCACCTGCTATATGTTCATGGCGCAGGGTGATATTTGGAGCATCAGCGCCACTTAAGAATGCGGAGGCATGGTGACGCCCCCGCGCTCGCGTCACCTCCGGAACACCAAACCCGTCGAAATGGAGACGTAGAGAGCTGGGGTAAGCTGCGAAGTACTTCACAAAAAACAGAACTTTCTACTCAGGAAAATTAATCGCTCTCGAGACTGTACTCACTGACTCTGTCATGTGAATATTTCGAGTGACTTGAGTCAATAAATAAGGCGAGAGACCACGCTGCAGGTTGCTCCGGGTGACCCGCCTCGACTTGCTCGCGATCGGATAGGTACGGAAATGTCGGGAGAGGGGAATGAGGCGGCGTGGGAGGGGGGGGGAGTTGAACGGCTGGAAGTTTTAATGCGTGACACCCCATGATGACAGACGTTCCTCTGATAGTTCCTTTGGCGCAAGCTACCGAACAGATAACATTTATTTCCCCCAAGAGGCTGTACTGGTGACGGGCAGGTGAATGTTGACGAGGAGAATTCTCACGGCTACGGCTGCATTCCACGATAAAACAACCGACTTTTCACACTTTCATATTAAGGCTACAATTATTGTTTCTAGCTTCTTGTTATTTTTTCTCAAAGTTTGTGCTTCGGATGACTGAAAGGTGCCTTCACATTTCCTCAGGAGGCAGTAGACAAACTTGAATCACTTTTCTTGTGACAGGCCCCCATTTTGTAAAAAAACATTCAAGCTGAACTCCCCATAAGAACTACCGCACCTTTCCAACTTTTTGGGGTGTGCCACGAGACAGTTTACTATGTAAGAAAAACATGAATAATTTCCAGGTTTGCGTTCATGTTAGCGTTCATGTTAGCGATCACTCGGAAGTAACTTCGGTTATAAGAATTAGGCACTGCTTTATTCCTAGTATAGTTTTTTAGTTGCCGGGATGAGATCCTTTAAATGGACGCCCATAGCGTCACCACTAGACAACGATTAAGACTGAATAGTTTCCTTTAAGGCTTATGTTGTTAGAAACTGAAAAGACTATTCTTCCTGTTAGGCGTAGTCTTATGTCAAATGTTTCTGTTACAGAAAACTGAAACGCGACCCATATTTTACTTGACATATTTTGTCAATTAACATCTAGCCATAAAATGTTAACCGAACGACTGAAATGTGTCTTCGATTCAAATATATGCCTTAAGTAGGATTATATTATTGATTACAACTCAGCACGGTCCCAAAACATCTCAGTCAACTAAAACTCGAGTTATATTCCTATTTTTACGCCGGTGATGAACGCTCACCGATCGTAAACATAACTCAGTCTACCAGCTCTGCCCTGGGGCACAACCTGGGGTTGGGTATGACTGGCTGATGACGGCTAATAAACCAGAAATGGTCATTCCAGCCTCCCCTGTCTTTGGTGGAATTGTTAGTCTACACGAGGGGATAATAAGGTCAAAGTACTCAGACGGTGATAACTGGCACGGGTTGCTAAGACTCATCTTCAGCCTGAAGGGAAGGCGCGGGAAATTGTATGCGGTTACCAGGTTAACCAACCGGCAGCAATGGCGAATGCTGAGGCTGCCCGATGCTCCGCCACAAGCTTAAATAACAACTCCTGAATCCTAGACAGCCCAATTTGAGCATTACTGCCACTCTATGCAAAAAATGACAACTTCCCGTTAGAACGCAATGGGTTTATAGTGTTTGCAGCGCTGAGTTCGATTTCAGTTATGCATAACATAAAAAACTCGCTCGCTAGTTAATCCTTTTTCCTGTGCATGGATGAGAGTCGAACATATAGAATCAGAAAGCAACAATCGTTGGTGGTTTTACCTACGTATATACTCACGTAGAAGAACGGTCTGTAACTGAAGACACCGCAGGCAGACATACCTGAGCGTTCTGCTTCTCCCACAGACAGCAGGCAAAAAACCTTGATGAAATAAAACCTTGACGTAAGAATGTGCTTCATCCACTGCATCGTCTGCTTTGATCGCGTTAGCTGGGAAACTGATATACTTGGATGCAATGTCTTGCACAGTGTTGATTGGTCAGTTTTCTTGATCTGGTAAATGGTGCGCGCAGGGTCACCACGACCTGAGAGGTCGGCTGAATTAGCCAACGCCTGGTGTCTTAGGGATCAGGACGCTCATCTATAAATATTCAGAAACGCATCTCGAGACATGCAATAATTTACAGTCCACTTAGCTACAATCTTGTTCAGCTGCCTAATCATGATGAAATGTGGTTGAACAATAGCAATTTTGAAGGGGATGGTCATCGTTTCACTCACCTGAGTTCCACCCTGTAGTTGAATTTAGTCAGGGTGCTGGAAGGTTGACAAAAGAGGATAATAATTATTTAATGTGTTAGAGACCGTGCATACTTGGAACCTGGAACCGCGTCTTCACGACATTGAGCCACTCCTCACCTCCTCCACTAACGGCATTTTTCGTTGCTCTCTTCACCCCCCAGTGGTCAGAGGATTTTGGGCTTTGCCCGGCTGCCGGAACGCAGATCAAGTCATTGGCTTCCTTGAGCCCTGTGCGACGGCTAGGGGAGAGGGCTTTGAGACGGCTTGCGCAAGCAGCCGACCTCCGTTACTCCCCTCTCCCCATCCTCTACGCCATCGCGGTGATTGTCAGACAGACAGGATGAAACAAAGAGCGGTCGCGGGCTAATCGATTGCAGTTGTCATGCCAGGCCACGGGGGCGACTGCACCGTCTAATTGGAATTTGGTCTTAGTGGGGCCTCAACAACAGAAGCCACGTGACCACGTGTCACTGGGCTGGACGAGGCCTGTGCATAGGATATGAGGGGAGAGGGCGAAGGGGATTGACAGTGACCGTGTTGTTAGGGCGAGAGTCCCGGCACCGCTTTGGAATCAAAATCACTCGCGGGAAGCAGAGGGAAGACAAGTCAGCCGCGTCAATCCTTGCCCGGTCTCAAAACGCCCACACGAGCTCTCTCAGGCTCGAAGCTAATAAAATTGCTCTGCAAGGAGATCCCCGTGAGAGATGGCGTAATCAGTTAGGGAAGACGCAGGAATTGTCAGTAATCTTGATAATACAACTTCGGTTGCACGTGAGGTTAGCGCATGTCTGTGTCTATTTTATCCATACACAGGGCGGTGATCGAATATCTAGGTCCTCCGATTTGGTAACTTTCAGACAGGCTTCCATTTGCTTAGCCGGTCAAGCTTGGCTTTGGGTTTACCTTAAGGATTAAGTTTTATGGTCAAATGTAAAAGAAGAATTAATTTAGCAGTACGGGCTACGGTTAGGGATAAATGTTCGTGGTTTCGTGTCAGAACTAATGGGTACCGAATTAAGATTTATAGTTAAGGTTAGGACGAAGGGTTTGTATTGGGACTTAAGCTTAGGGTGTCGATTTAGTGCTTTGGAGTAAGGATTGTGGCCTAGCTTTGGTTTTAAGGTTGGCGGAGAGGGTTGTATGACTGAGGGTTAAGCTTAGAATTAGCGGCCTCAAGTTCCATCGTTTTCCATGGGTCAAATTGTCTGCCCACTGTGATTCTCTGCTCAAAGCTACTGCCATAAGCACTGATGATAAGTTTATTCTAGCATTTTTATGGACACTGTGTTGCAGTGTTTCCTCTGTGTGGTCTTCTTCACAAAAGACTATAACATATTCACGTACCGTATTCCAGGTTTAAGCTTACTCATTTTGACTTATACATGAACATTATTGAAAATGACAAGAGAGATTGGAATGGCCATTTCTGGTTTATTAGTAGTCATCAGTCAGCCATACTCAACCTCAGGTAGTACCCCATCCGAGCGTCGAACCTCCAACCTCTTGCTTAGAAGCCCAACGCCCTAACCCTCTGTGCCACGGGCTCGTTGTCTTGTCCTTTTAGATCGGGAACATGAACACTCGTTGATAAACGTTCACCGATAGTTAACGGACCTCACTCGTCCCATTGTGTCTTGAAGCTCACTCTCGAGCCCGCCAGCAGCCACGCAGTGGCCACCACTATAGGTTGTGTATGGCTGGTTGGTGACGTCAAATACGCCAGAAATAGTCATTTAAGTCTCCCTTGCCTTTGTCGTTAATGCCCATCTGTCTGTAATGTCAGCCACTGTGTGGCTGCTGGCGGGGCTGGAGCATGAGTCACAAAACGGAATGGGAGATGGAAGTCTCGTGACCGATGCGTTAAGCGTCTATCTACAAATGCTGAACTTACATATTAAATCTTCACCATACAAGGAATAGAGGAAGCAAACTTTGGTTAAACATTACAGTTTGCTAATTTGGTAATCACCTCAACATACCCCCACCATGTGTGACGGCTAAAATCTCAGAGCCATCTCAGACGCATATTTTCTGCAGCTAAATGAAACAGAAATTTGGTGCATCCCTGGATCTCGGAACCTTTCCACGCAATTTCCACTAAGAAGACCAGCTAACCAAAGGCTTCTGGTGGTCTCTTAAACAATTGTTTTACCTATGGATAATTACTTTGTTTTCGAATAACAGAAAAATCTCAGGCCTTGAAAAAAACCTTCGTAAACACCGGCCTTCGCCCACCCCTCGAGATCTCCCCCTAATCTTTATGACGTGCTTGGTCGCTAAGCAGATTTTCCGCCTTTCCGCAGCATCCCCTAACATGGTAAATAGGTCGCAGTTTGTTTGCTGGAAGAAAAAACACCCATAAAGTCAAGCAGAACTACGAGGTCCCGCCGAAGCTGCATGACCCACCTAAGGTCGGTGACTCGTAAACATTAGTGATGGTCTAAGGGGAGGAGGAGGAGGAGAGAAAAGGAGATCTCTCTTGCCCTCTTTTCGTTCCCCACTTCAGAGTCTTTCGGCGCCCACTCCCTCCCCCCAATGGTCGCATTGGCGACGACTTATCACATCGAGGCCATGACAGTTTGCGGGGCATTTATTGCAGTCGTTTAGGTAGTTTACGACCGACCAATTTTTTAGGGGATGGCGCCAAGCACCAGGGCTCCAGGGGTCTATCAGGCAGCGGTGATTACAGGTTGCCAAGGCACGTCTGCCGATCCTGCCATGACCTGGGGTAGCCTTAAGCTGACGACCGGTGTTAAACACGCGAGCCAAAGTTCCGATATCATAGTTGCATGAGTGGAAGAAAGGAGAAATACTGTCTGTTTTAGGCTCCTGCGATCACCTGGTATCTTTCTTCATTTGTAGAACAGTTGTATCATGTGCATCCTCACAGCGGGACGACAGGTGTACCTTATAAATGGACCAATAGTCTGAAGAAATTTGCGAGAGAGGTAGAGCATGTGGAGACCTGGCGAAGATAAAACCTTGTCAGGTAGTTGAGTGTTTAGAGTGTTTAGAGCATGGTTTCTCGGTCAGTGGGTTAACTGTAGTTGAGGCGGGCAATGGGGCGTTTTTGCTTGTGTGTGTAAGCGGTGGTACGCGTAGACGGCCACCTAAACGGGCCGCATGGTACATACGCTGGACCAACACTGGGGCCAAATAAGGCTATGGCAGGTGTTATTCTTATTTGGGATGAACTCCCATAACGAATTTCGAATATGGGACGGGGAGGGTGTGTGCGTGCCAAACGTGGTCACGCGTAGGTGTTGGTTCATGCCGCACCACCCACTGTTGCCATTTATGGCTATGTTTGGATATGATTCACCTGCGCCCGACCCCACCTCCGGTCTTCTTGGCTATGTCTCGACTCCGAACACAGACGGGTAAGAGAAGAGAGGGTGCGATAGATGCTGTGCAAGTCTACTATCACTCAAACGAATTCACGCGCAAGTCACCGTCCCTGCGTCACCCTTCTGTGTAGCATACGGTGGACATCCTTGAATTATGCAGGTCAAACTGTCGTTTTAAATGCGTGCTACGGCACGCCTTATAGGTAGTCCTTTATGCCACGCCGACCAGTGCATCCAAGCCCATCACTAGCTCGCTCGGGCAACCAAAGCGTGCAGTGCAGAGGGGGGGGGAAGGAGGAAGAAGAAGGTCGACACACTGCGGAGTCCATCGAACCGACACATCAGTGCGCTTGAAGCTGTTAAAGAGCGCTAAGACGGGAGGCAGTCTAATGACGAGATCAGTCAGTTTCTTTGAGTGTTTCCTTCTTGGTGTTTCATTTATGCCATTCATAGGGGTTTCAGGCTTAAGGCACGGGTGCGCGGGTTGGCAGCCACGGCGCCTGGATCCGCCTCTGGTCAACTTGACCTTGCCTAGCCATCGGGCTAAGGTGCGTGTGAGAGGAACGATGGAGTGAGTTAGATGCTGTGCAAGGCTGTCCTGCTATACACTAAAGCACACGAAAGTCACTATCCTGTCCACACTCCTCGAGACACGTGGCGGACATAGTCATCCACCACAATTTGCAAGTCGTTAACTAGCCAAAAATCGAAACATGTGTGCCTGTGGTTAGCTTTAAATACAGAGGCTCAGGGGAACTGTTTAACTTCTGGGAATTAAACCAATTGAAACTGTAGCATAAAAAAGCAGATGCTATTAAATAAAACAAATTTGCCAGTTTCCTGGCGACGGTGTGAAACATGTAACGAGGTGGCACATGCGCAATACGCCTAAAATATATCTCAACCGATGTGAGTAAGGTGCAGGTAGAAACCAGCGCAATCTCGGCGTGTCAAGATTACTTACTTTCTTAAATGTATTTTTTATCAGCTGTGCAGCACGAGCGAGGTCCCCGAAATTCCACTCTACGAAGGCAGGTGGCCATGTACATGCGTGAACGCGAAGGTGCTCACTCTTCTGCGAGGTCCTCCATCGCCGATCCCCCTTCTCCCTTCACTTCCATGCCCACCAGACGTCCAATCCTCGGTACCGGCAGTTACCTCCCAGGACTCTTTCCGTGCCAGGGCGGCGTGGAAGGTGGACTCACTCATCCACGCATAATGGGTGAGGAGTTCTACGACTGGTTTCGACACATCCCCTCTCCGCTAACTGGGTTTCCGAGTTGCAGTGTCTCCCCAACCGGTCTCCCGAATCCCACAGTCACCTTCCAGCCGAGGACTTCAGTTCTTCCTGGCATGTCCCCAGTGTCTCCTCCCCAAGCGTCATCCATGGAAGCTGACAGTTTGAATTACTGGGAAAATGCCTTCCTATTTTTGCGTAGTTACATGCCCTACCTCATGAATGTGGTACCCCCCTCCGTCAGCACTATTAGCAGCAGCAGTGACTTCAAACTGAGTTCTGCCACTGTGCCAGAAATGAGGAATCTCAGTCCATTGGAACAGCCCCCCAAAGGAGGCCTAAATGGAGAGGCCGATGCGCCGCGCGACCACCTTGAAAACCCTAAGGTGCATACGTATGTTGTGCCGCCCACCCTTTCACGGCAGGGCAGTTTCAAGGACAAGGAGGAGATCAATTCAAAGGGGGTCAGGGAATCCTATGGAGGTCCGCTAACGAAAAAAGCGGAGGATGCAAGTATTGGCAATTCGTCCACTGGGCCTCCAGCCAAAAAACGACCTCGATTTGGCATTGCCAATCTCATCGATATACCAGAAACCCAAGAGACCAAACACGGTGAGTCAAACAAAAGACACTAATCCGTTTATCTTTTATATCTATCACTACTACTACTACTACTACTACTACTACTACTACTACTACTACTACTACTACTACTACTACTACTACTACTACTACTACTACTACTACTACTACTACTACTACTACTACTACTACTACTACTACTACTACTACTACTACTACTACTACGACTACTACTACTACCACTACTACTACTACTACTACCACTACTACTGAGGCCTGAGGCCTCGGTTCCTACATCAGCTCTTACCTGTCACCAGCTCATTTTGAAAATATATCGAGATACTTAATTAACTAGAGCAAGTGCAGAGGGTTGTGGGAAGGTTAATTGAAAATATATTTAACCTGAAAAGAAGTAGATGCCATCACCGGAACAAAAAAATATTTGCCTGGAGTCTCGAACTCGTGCTCGAATCCATAATTGGAGACCGAACCAGCAATCACATCAAGAACCGTGTCGGCTGCAGTCTCTGAGGAGGTGTTCTAGCGTGAATCCGAAACGTTAGGTGAATTAAGTTCCTGTTTCACCGATAGCGTTTACTTCCTATCAATTGCTCTTTGCGACTCGCATTTTCGATTGTATCGACAATATTTCTTCTCTAGTCCAAAAAGCATGTGACGATAATTCAACTGCACTGAAATACTTTGACCAGCTTGTTATAAATGACCCCTCAAAATAAACCTTTTTGATTATATGTCTTAGCCTGTACTCCGTTCCCATATAAATGTACTGGCCCGATGCGAATTTATCGAAAGCACGCGTATGCTCGCCAAATGGCCTTTTGAACCCTCAAGAATTTCCGATCTTTGTAGTTTTACACATGTTCAAAAAAACGCTCGGCGTTATTCGAGTAGTTCACAGAGCATCCGAGCAAAATAGAGCAGGAGAACTCCTTCCGGTACGTAATTTCCCTCCTACTATGGCATACGGACCTAGAACAACTATGTTCGGAAGCCTTAAATGAAAGTAATGAGAAAAACACAAACGTCTTAGTAAACACTCTTTGCCATCGTTCGTCCAGACTCATCCGTTCTGCCCTTGAATTAGGCAGTTGATGAAGGGCATATTAAGCCTTCGGAGCGGTCAGGCGAACTTCCAAAGAAAAGGTTTGACAATTGGTGATGGTGAAGACCTTTCCTGCCAAGTTGGCTGCAGGCAGACAGAGCATTCGGTTTTCATCCTCCTCCTCCATGAGCATGTTGGTAGAAACATAGCGTCCGAGACAGCAATTACCTGTGTCAGCATATGAATCCTTAGCCTGATACAGATCACAGGTCACTTTGCATGATGCGGGGGGAGGGGGGTGGGTTAATTAGCTGAATACCTGAAAGGTCAAAGGAAATCCAACTTAATTTTTGTATGAACTATTCGGAAGTTGAGAAGACGTTTTCTGCGATCACCACGTAAATGACAGTAGTTGGACAAACAAGTGACAAGTCAGGCCTCACCTTTCGCATGTCACTTGCGATGGGGTTACTTCCCATGAAAAAACATCTGAGACAATTCTCCATGGCTTGGCATGGAAACCTGTGTGTGGAATGCTGAATTTATCACCTAGCTGACTTCATAATTACAGACACAATTACCGCAGTAAATGTAACCTGATAATTGGGGCTCTTACGTCATTCAACTGAAATTTAATTAGTAGAGGATTTTGGCAGATTTTGAATAATTCATTTAACCCACTTGTGAAAAACTCGGCGGCCTCGGTGGGATTCGAACCCACGCCAGCAAGGGGAAGGCTTTAGTACAGCCAACGCTCTAGCCAACTGAGCTACGAGGCCCCACCGGGAGCCGTGAGTTTAATCACACTTGGGTCAAGTTACCCGCCCAGCCTACTGCAACGTATGGAATCCACCAATTCTGATACAGCAAGCTGACTGCCCAAGCAGGATTTCCTAAGCAATCAATCTAGAATCCACCAGATGACTACCAGGCACAAGTAATTAGTAGAGGATTTTGGCAGATTTTGAATAATTCATTTAACCCACTTGTGAAAAACTCGGCGGCCTCGGTGGGATTCGAACCCACGCCAGCAAGGGGAAGGCTTTAGTACAGCCAACGCTCTAGCCAACTGAGCTACGAGGCCCCACCGGGAGCCGAGAGTTTAATCACACTTGGGTCAAGTTACCCGAAATTTAATTGTGAATCCGCACTTCCAAAGCTTCCGCATTATTATGTTAGATCCTTTTATTCCTGTTTTTCTCATCCCTGCATTTAGTTCAGAATAATTATGTGACTTAGCTCTACAGTCAAAGTTGGCTTTCCACGTAAAAACCTCTTGTTAGGTTGTGTCCATTTCCGCTCTCGAGTATTTTGCATCCCACTAGATTCGACTGGGTTGAACTGGTTGGTTAACCAAGAGCATTCACTTTAAAAATGCCTCCTGAATAACTTTGCCATCATTTTGAAATAAATTCTTCTGAGTACTATGTGTTCCCCCATAAGAATATTAGAGTCAAGTGTCCGGGAAGGACATTTTGGGTCAGACCAAAAATTTAAGAGTATATTTGAGTTGAAGACAATTCGCTACTGTGGAATAACCACGTAACGCCAGATTACAAAAAACAAATAGTATGCATTTCATATGGCCAAGTTGCTATGCCGTAATTCCGATATAAACACTAGCTAAAATCTCAGACACGAGTTTCGCCGATGGTTCTGCTGTTGCCAGATGAGGAGCTCGGCTCTAAATCAATGGGTTCCCCAGCATTCTCTAGTCTTTTTCAGTGAATAACCACCCCCAAAATCTCTACACTAGAGAAGGAGTACCGGCAAAGACATGGGACACAGGGATAGCCTTTTTGACCCATTAACCGTCGTCTACCAACCGTAGCAAAGGCCAGGCCTGAAGAGGATGTCTGCGCCATTGCGTACGCTGATTGCCCAAGCGCAGGACAATCTAAACAGTCACCGTTAATTTTTTTTGCACACTTATGGGACACCCAGGTACAGGTGCATCCGTCTAGCGTGAAGGCCAAACCGTTTCTCTCTCCAGAGGGTTAGGTTGATTTCTTCCGCTGGTGGCCTTCATATCTGCCTCCTGTTGCGTGCCTTTGAAACTCGCAGGGCTGTTAGCGTAGCGAACTGTCGACTTGTGCCAGCTGTGGAACTGATAATGTCTCCCTTCCTCTCATCCTCGCATTCGTCTTCCCGTCAGCAACACGATCTGCCATCAGTCAGATGTGTGTGTGTGTGTGTGTGTGTGTGTGTGTGTGTGTGTGTGTGTGTGTGTGTGTGTGTGTGTGTGTGTGTGTGTGTGTGTGTGTGTGTGTGTGTGTGTGTGTGTGTGTGTGTGTGTGTGTGTGTGTGTGTGTGTGCATGCCAGCTTCTGGCAAATTTTACGTCCCGTTTTTGCCCACCGCTATCTCACCTCTCCCTCGCCCTTGTCCAAAATCATCAGCCTGCGATCATACTGGTGTTTATGCCCAGATGCAACGGGCGGGAGGAGAGGGAGGTGGGTGGGACATGGCGCCTATCCTGGTATTTTCTGCGAGCCTCACTTAGATGCACCTGTGCACAAATCTACAAACGCACTCGGGCAAAAGTGTGTCAGCACTCATGCACCTGTCAGCACGTTTGAGATGGAAGATTGACAAGCCCCACGACAGACGTCAAAAGCAGCAGCAGCAGCGACTTGCCCGTTTGGTGGGTCAGCCATCTGACTGCCTAGCAGGGTGTACGGAGAGCTTTCACAGTCTCCGTGAATACGGGCTACCAAATTTGTGCCGGAACAAACAGCCAAATGGGCCCAAACCATCACGAGATATCCGACTATACCAAGGGGTGCAAGGCAGCATTAAAATTGCCCCTCAAATGGTCGTGTAGATCATCGCGGCAGAGTTCAGCGGAATGCGCAAAAGGTATTAAAGCGAGAGCCTAGGACGATATTTTACAGGGTTGAATTGACGCTGACTGGTCAGCGAAGAATAAACTACCGGCTGAGTCTCCATGCTTGGCGAAATCAAATCAGCATACTCGAAAACAGACCTGCGGGCAATGGTCAGAATATTTACCGTTCAGTCAAAAGCACATTGTCTAATTGCCTCCTCTCTCTCTTCGATCACACCAGGCGACTGATATCGAGGGTGCGGGATGTGATTTAATACTCGCAAAAGAAACTGGCAAACTAATAATTACATTATTGATCAATGACCTATTACACTATAGCTAACTTAGACAGAAATAAACACGGCAGTTCAACAGTCACAGGCATCGAGGTCCACCGCGTGTCCCACTACAGAGGTAGGCTCGGTTACAGGGGCTGATCAAGTCTTAACAGCCCGTCTACGTGTGTCGCACACGACCCAGTGCCGACTTCATAAGTATCCCTTCACAGGAAGGGTACCTTTAATCTCACGAACATATGACTGTCAAAGAATTAAATTAAGAGGGAGCTAATGCAGCCTGACCATCACTCCTACGGAGGATCGAAGTATCCTGTTGGTTTATGGCATTGCAACTGACGACTCTTCGCGTGCCGGGATATATTCAAGGATAGAAGACTGCGCTTATTTAAACTGGACGGAATGGATTCCCCACTATTTTCCTCAGTCCCTCTTCTCTTCCCCGTGCACCAGCTGACTCTCAGAGCCTGCCAACTAACTGGTGATGGGATTCGGCGCAATGGTTGACAAAGCCGAAAATCCCATTTACGCGTGCCACACACGCACTGCATTTCATCCATCATAAGCGAAGAGAGTAACCTCCCACCCGGTACATGGGTGCGCCAGTGAACTTCAACGGAAGTTGTTACTAGTGAAGGAGGGGAACCGTGTATCTATCTATTCATGCCCACTCTGCTCGATTAGCAAGTCAAGATCAAGACGATTAGGGTTGGCGTGGATGCAGTGGCTGACAAGCTCGTCTACGACAAAGTCTCTAAATTCATTCTCGGAGAATTGATTGATACAGTAAAGGGGGAGGAGGGAGCGGGCTAGTCCATCAGCTGGCAGCCTTGCAAATCGTGACTTTCAGATCGACATGATAGGTTTAAGCACACGAGATTTTTTTCACAGTGAGGAGAGCATTCATTTACGAGGCAAAAGGATATATCAAGATTAACCTTGCTCACCCATGGTGGGGTTCGGCGCAGTAACTGACGAGCAGTAAAACTTTCGTGTAGCATGTGCCACACGGATACACTGACAAAGTTTGGGACTCATGCATATTGAAAGCAGCCTCGAATACTCCAGAACGCGATAGAGTGCGGTTCTTGATTTGGTAGAAGGCAAAATCTGCACAACACATACGTGACGCCGGCTACATACATCACTATCTTCCGCTTTACAGTCGCTTACAATAGGGCAAGCAACACCTGCGCAGATTAAACGACGACAAAATGCTCTGATCGGTTATTCTAGGGTGCACTGAAATAGTCCGAGCACCAAACATAGCAACCAAGGAAGCAAAGTCTACGCGTTCTGTTCATAAATACAAAGTTGGCCGATACAGCAGTCTGGTCCGCGTAACTTTCTGACGAGTCATTTTCGACCAAGCCGTTTGTAAATAAAGCTCTGCGTTTAAAAACAAACAAATGCGACCGACAGCGGTGTGCCACAAAAGGGAACTGACAAAGGAGGGAAGGTGATAGATGTGATGGTGTCAAGAGAGAGCATTACACCGTCAACAACGTCACCATCACCATCATCACCACCACCACCATCAACACCGCCGCCGCCGCCACCACCACCACCACCAACGCCGCCATCAATAATTTGACATTCGATTCCAACTGTGTTCACCGTGTGCCCCAGAGCATGGTTTTTGCAGGATCTACCACCTGCGCGTGAATTAGTAACCTTGCATAGCATCTACTGCAATCTCCCCTCCCCTCTCTTGGTCATAATATCGAGACAGAGGAAGGGAGATTGAAGATGCGATGGGGCGCAGATAACTGGCACGGCGTGAGCCTCTGTCAAGGCGTGCCATGACACCCCCATATTTGGTATGTGTGTTATGGGTGCGCCTCCGTTATAACACCTGTCCTGCCCTGAGCTGACCCCCTCCTTGGTCCAATGCGTCTAACACGTGGGGAACTGACCCCTTTTAGGGGCCCACCAACACCATCATCACCACCACTGCAATCCTCGCCACTGACAGGGTTAACGTAAGCAACAAGAAAACTCTTTCTGACAGTAATGGGGAACAGTTAAAACAATCATATTGCTTCGAATAACACTACAGAAGTTGCGGTGGAACTCATACTTGTCTTCCCCAATGTTGCCTGTGTAGTGCAAACACAATCGCGACCTACTTCCCTCCAAGAAAAAAGCTCAGTTTAATAAATGTAAGGATTCAAGACGATTTTTTTTGTAAACCCCCTTTTGTGCCTCGACTTCCACTGTCATTGCTGGCAGGCACTAGACTCTAAAAACATTGTCGTCCTTGGGTAGATGAGCCATGCAAGGAGGAGAGGAAGGACAGGGGAACACTACGCACCCATCCCCGTTCAGAACAGAAAGAAGAAACGAGAACTACCTACTCCCTCGGTTTCATCCCCCGGCTGCCTGATCAACGGGTTTTAGTGAACCAGATCCTCTTCGCCTGCATGACTTGGCTTAGCACCAGTCGGCCCGACCAGGATCTGGTTCAGGATCCACAAACGGCACTGACAAATATGGAAGTTGCTCAGCTCCTGGCCCAGGCCTGGCCCCAACTCTTTCTGACGGGATTGGTGGAACAGTTGTACAGCATCAACGTTAAAACCAGCCTGACTGCGACTGAAGAAGATCTGAGGCACCGTCTTCAAAACCTAAGTACGGAAGCCGTCAACTGTTTGAGGAAGACGGCACTACAATGTGTCTTGCCGCCAGACGTTCTTGGTGAGAATTAAAAAATACGATTAATGTTACTACTACTACTACTACTACTACTACTACTACTACTACTACTACTACTACTACTACTACTACTACTACTACTACTACTACTACTACTACTACTACTACTACTACTACTACTACTACTACTACTACTACTACTACCACTACTAATACTAATAATACTACTACTAATACTACTGCTACTATTACTACTACTACTACTACTACTACTACTACTACTACTACTACTAATTCTGCTGCTGCTGCTGCTAATGTCACTGTTGCATGACGTACCACACTGGCAGCACGAGTACTAGCTGAAAGCTCAGTCAGTGAGTTCGCCGATTTTCGGCAGGTGTGTGTCGCAGTTGCAAATGGCTCGGTTTATCAAGGGATTCAACAGAATTTTCCTGTACTTTCTGGTGTATATATCAGTTTTGGAAGTTCCTGTTTGTAATACTCCCAGAAAATAACGTGCTAATTTGGAGTAAATCATTTGAGACAAACCTTTTCAGGCTTGGACAGAAAGTTTACAGGAATACTGGAGCCGACATCCACCAAATTTTACGGAATAACCACATAATATTCACAAAATCTCAACATTCAGTCATTAGCCGTTTACAAAAGTGGTACGATTACGCTATGCCAAGAATAATAACAATAGTAATTCCTAAAAATGATGCCATCGAGGACGATACTTAGGCCACTCGTTGATGAACTCTCACCGGTCGATTTTGGAACTCAGCCGTCCCGTTCTACCCTGGGGCTCACTCTCGAGCCCCACCAGCAGCTGCAGAGCAGCAGATAAATATTGCCGGCAACGACAAGAGAGACTGGAATGGCAATTTCTGACCGATTAGCCATCACCAGTCAGTCATACCCAACCCCAGGTAGTGCACCATCCGAGGCTCGAACCCGCAACCCGTTGATCAGAAGTCCAACGCTCTAACCCCTGAACCACGGGCTCCTTGTCTTGCTGGTTTAGGTCGAGGATATTGCCATTCGTGGAAAAAAACTCACCGATCGCTAACGCAACTCGCTCGTCCCCTTCTGCCTTGGGGCTCACTCTCGAGCTGCCATGCGGCTGGGCTATCCCTCAATTTCCATGGATTTTATAAGAGCAAGATCAGTGCAGCTTTGGTCATCTGCGGTTCCAGCAGGACAATTAGCTCAAGTTCGCACAAGTTTGTAGCGAAGATGCATAAAAGAGGAAAAATCCATGACTGACTTGGACAATATTTACAGCTCATGTCTGTCCATGGGCACAATGCCTCTACAAGATATCGCGCAGTATATGCGTCGGACCAACTTGGGGGCCAGGTCATTGCACGACAGGTGTTATTGGGAGATGTGCACCCATAAAAAATGCGAAACATGGAGGGGTGCACACGCCTAGGTTCAGGCTCACGTCGCGCCACTTGACTTTTTCATGACACGGGGCCCAGGTGGGAAGAGTGCAAGTCTAATTCCCACGCATGCCCCTATCCCTGCGCCCACCATACTGTGAGGCATGCAGTGGACATCGCCTGAAACGGCGTTCAAACTCCCGTATAATGTTCAAGAGATTTGCTATTCTCTAAATGAAAAGTACTCACCACGACACATTTGTTGGCTAGGTTGGATCTACTCGGGCAGACAACATGTACAGATTTGGATTGGTAACTGCGTCGGGAGTGCGGCGGAGCAAGTGCTAACTTAGTAAACTGTTGTGTTTCAAGCTGTTAGATCGCAGGTCAAATAAGCAACTGTGACTCGAAATCGATATTCACCGAACACAGGCCTAATGAATTTTCGGCATAGGTAACCCGATACTTTTTGACTGGTTTCACTTGTCATTAAGCGGACTAAGATACTGCACATGAGGTCAAGTTGAAAAATGCCAAAAGGATATCAACGAACACAAGGGTGGCAAAGTTGGGTTTATTAGCCCTCATCGGCCAGGCATTTTTAGCACCAGCTTTCATCACTTTGGGTTTCAATCAATTACTACGGAGTCTGAGCTCGGATCTCAGGCTGTCAAAACCTGGATTTGCTAATGGCTGGCCGACAATGGCCAATAGACCTGAACGGGCTTTCCCTAATGCAAGCGTAAAAGCCGACTGCGTTCAAAAATTAGCCAGTAAAAGAAGAGACTTCTTTAAAACTGAAAATTACCCTTTCGTCAAGTTTAACAATGGAAGAAAGCCTAATTTGCCGCCCAATGAGTAAAATAATGATTATTTTGCGATTTTTTTCGGGAGAGTCTTCTTACATCTTTAAGCCCGTCAAAATTAATTTGAAAAATGCATAGTACTTAAGTGATAAATTATGGAGAGCAGAAATTTTGCAGGCGGCCGTGAGTGAAATATTTTGATAATGTACTATACGCTTATTAATATTACAGCACTACCTAAATAATATTTTAAATTGAGAACACATTTCAAAGTGTCGTTAAACATTTCTTAAGATGGCACATTGACTGTGTAATAAAATGATTTATTAACAGCACACGAATATTCAGCCCTAATTTATCGGAATGAAATCTTCCCGAAAGTAACCTGCATGCTTTTCCTTCTACAGAAGATACGATCGAACGGATCGATAGAGTGATCAGACAACTGGCGGACGCTCTTCCGACCCCCGATGAATTTAAGCTGCTAAAGCGAGCGGCTCTTATCCAGCTTTATAATACTGGAGACAAAAACTCGACTAAGACTGGTAAGTGCACCATCCCCTTTCGCGAACTCTAAAAACGACTCCGTAGCGATTTCTTACATAACCCCGCGGCAGAACATGGAAAGAGGAACCGCCCTAATACAGATAGTTTTGGGCACATTTCCAGCGAACTTACCGTTAGGGTAAAGGGGAGGTTATAGGTTAAGGTGAGTTTAGAGTTGGGGTTAGGATTAAGGGTAGGGTTAGAGCGTCGGAATTTTAATTACCATGTCGTGGGTTCGAACCTCGGATGGTGCAACACCGGACTGATGACGGCTAATGAGCCGATGCGGGATGGAGACAGAGGTAATTGCACCGATGTTGGAGGTGTTAATAGTTTCAACTATTATATATATATATATATATATATATGGAATGGAACCGACAAAGACAAGAGAGACCGGAATGGACATTTCTGGCTTATTAGCCGTCATCAGCCAGTCATACCCAATCCCAAGTGTGGCACACCTGGGATTCGAACCCGCGACCTTTGGTATTTGAGTCGAACGCTCTACCATTGAGCCACGGGCTCACTGTTTTGTCGGTTGTGATCGGAAATATGATGATAGTGTGGGGCTCACCAATCTTCTTAAGGAACATGCATGTTCCGTTGTGCCCTGGAGCTCAGACTAGAGCCCTCGCAGGCGGTCACATAGCGACGTGTAGCATATGATGGAATGGAACCGACAAAGACAAGGGAGACCTGAATGGCCATTTCTGGCTTATTAGCCGTCATCAGCCAGTCATATCCAATCATATTCCCGATCACAACCGACAAAACAACGAGCCCGTGGCTCAATGGTAGAGCGTTCGACTCAAATACCAAAGGTCGCGGGTTCGAATCCCAGGTGTGCCACACTTGGGATTGGGTTTGACTGGCTGATGACGTCTAATAAGCCAGAAATGGCCATTCCGGTCTCCCTTGTCTTTGTCGGTTCCACCTTATCAACATATGCTACACGTCGCTATGCGACCGCCTGCGAGGGCTCTAGTCTGAGCTCCAGGGCACAACGGAACA
Organism: Schistocephalus solidus; assembly: GCA_017591395.1. NCBI lineage: Eukaryota > Metazoa > Platyhelminthes > Cestoda > Diphyllobothriidea > Diphyllobothriidae > Schistocephalus > Schistocephalus solidus. Next base: position 145,335 of record WEDG01007575.1, on the reverse strand, counting down.
TGCATGTTCCTTAAGCAGATTGGTGAGCCCCACACTATCATATATATAATGATGACTGATGACGGCTAATGACCCCTTGTCCTTGTCGGCAGAATGGGACGAGAGATTCCCGTAAGTGATCGGTGAGCCTTCGCCAGCAAATGGTAGGATTGGTGCAAAGCTTAAGCTTAATGGCATCCAAGCCACCCCTTCCTGTGTTGTTGTGTTTTTGTTGGACCACAGTTAATGGGCATCTGCCCTCTCCCACCCCCGGTCTTCTTTATTCTATCTTGACGCCGGGACCAGATGGGGGGAGTGGAACGGAGAGTGAGGTAGATGCTATGCATGTATACTCGCACTGTAAGCCAGCGCAAGTCACCGTCCCTGCACCACTCTGTTGTGGAGCATACGGTGGACATCGCCGAAAACGCCGATTGAACTCTAATTAAGCTTAAGTTAACTGTTAACGTTCAGGTTAGAGTTAATGTCCGGGCCATGAAACGATAATGTTTATCCTTCTTGCAATTTAGGACAAGGCAGGACACACTGGTAGTTCATCCCGCTCTCTAGAATGCCGCACATGTGTTTGATCACGTTCATTTCTGACGCACCAGTGATGCCCGTTTTGTGGTTGATGACTTCTATAGACCTCCTGTGGAAATAGTTTAACCATGCTACGTGGACAGATATTGTCCAAAAGTCCAGAGCACTGTTCGCAGACTTACATGGCGTCGGGTCCTCAATGAACTCCCCAAGTTGTTAGTTGATCTTGCACTCACTTGTATTATCAGCAATGAACCTGCCTACAATTCAGTCCGTGATTGCCGAAAAACGCGAGTGCAGGTATCCATTTCAAAGTGAAATGTGTTCGTTCGCCCATAATCGCATTTCGCCCTATTCCTGTTTAACTTATCTGGGGATTCTATCATTTGACCTCAAGGTAATGGATCAGCACACTGCATCATTTGATCAATAAGAGTTCTTATTTAATAAGACGCAGCAACACCTGCAATGCCTTTTTAAAAGAGAAGCAGCTGTGGATTCCTCTAACTCAGCCGTCAAGTAAATCAGGCAATGACTTGGGATAAATGGTACCACTTTTATACGTTATCTCGAAGTTATTTCACTCATTAAAGCCGAAATTTCACAGAGCTGGATCACTGATTGTCCAAAGTCAAAGTTCAGGAAACAGAGATGAGAGGGTAGCTTGCAGGCTGGCTGAACAAGATGAGGGGTTCGCTGTTCAACATTTCATGGTTTGCAGGAGAGTTCTACCGCCGATTTCGACGAGATCTACTGTTTGCTCCAGAGCCTGGTATTGTAGGGGGTGACTTACGCATGGGTTAGCTTTAAGTGATAGTAAACTTGCACAGCATACATCGCACTCTCTGTTCCACTGCCCCACCTATGCCCGGTGTCAAGACATGGTCAGGAAGACCGGAGGCGGGGTTGGGCGCAGACGCAGCTATATGTCATACCCGAAAATAAAGGAGTGTCCTTAGATGCAAATAAGTAACTTCAGATAAGGCTCTGAGGTGTGGACCACGAAATATCAGCCTATTTATTTTCTAGCATATTTCAGAAGTAATAAGTAGGTATTGTTAACCAGTGCTTGCAAAAGTATGGAAGTTAGCCAAGTTTTTTTGGCAAAATATCCTGACTACTCGTCGGGTATGAACGTCAGGGAAACGGAAAGCTGAAAACTCAATGAAAACGATGACCACTTCATAATTTTTATCCGGATTGACCGATTATCCTCAAAGGAACGACCACATACTCGGCCGAGGCTTCTGTATATAATTCCAAGACACACCAATGCTGCTATATGACGGTTTACGGTAAGTGGACTGTCATCTTTCACTTTGAGGATGTCGATGCAAGTGTTAATGGCAGATTGAAGTGAGAGAGAATCCACCGCATTGAAAATACTTACAAGACATTTTCCAATTAACCTTTGCATAGGTGGGCCAATATTTTGAATGTCTGCACAGACCCTGTAGCACGGGGTTAAGCGAGCATACACGCAAGCTGCACAAGTCATCATCAGGAAAACGTGCTTGCCAAAGTGGCGTGTACAGACAGCGCCGAAGATGTAAATCGTGTGCACCACATCTGGGACGGTGACTAGCGCCTGAATCAGTTGGTAATGATGGTAGACTTGTGCAGCAAATATCAAACTTTTTGCACCCACCAATCTAAGCCCCCTGTCATGATGCTGAAGAATACCCTAGGTGGAATTGGGCCCAGTAGGTGACGGGGCAAAGCAGACCACCTACACGGGCCATATACAATCTGATCCCTCACAAAAACACAAATTTTACATACAAAGAGGTGTTTGGTTTGGATATTACATGCTTAAGAGTGCAATCGATGCCAAAATAAGGGAAACCCTTTGAAGGCTGTCTCTCATTTCATTAGTTGGTCACTTCAAACCAACTTAAATTGTGCTGAATTCGTGGTGCGAGCTATCCCTTCGGCTGGCAACCTTCCAAACCACGGCTTTTAGCGCACCGCGATAGATTCCACTGTGACATATTGTGCGTGTCAAAGAGTATGTGTTGAGGGCTGTTGAACTCCGCGGTACCAGTCGAGTGTCCAGGCTCGTCTACCAATGATGCTGAGATCGGGGAAGTGGCTGACAGAGCTGAATGGCCCGTCTACGTGTGCCACAGATGACTATCAGCTCTCTGAAATAAAATCCTGTGTGGTGAATGCGAAGGCATTAAGGGACCGTGTGAATGACATGTACGTTGATCTATGAACGTCAAGGAACACCTCAAAACCCAAAAAAAAACAATTCAGAAGAGGCGGACGTCGGGGAAGCCTTTGGTCATTTTACATTATTCTAAATCTGGATAAACAGTTCATTCCAAAGGATGTTGCACCAAGTGGACGAATCAACTAGAGGTTTTAGTAAACTTAACTATCTCTGTTGATAGCGAACGCAAATATGGCTCAATCTCATATTAATCTGCATCTTTGCACAGAAGTGTTTTTACTACGACCTTTATCAAACGCTTACTTTAACAAAACATATAAAGAAGGCTGCTGCAATTTAATGCTGTAGTCATATTTTTAAATTTATTCCTTACGTAAATACTTTTCTCCGTCATGATTCTTAGTAAAGTTTTCCTGACGTTCAGCATTTGAAGACGTCTTTTATTTTAAGAGTTTGTTTTAAAAGTGGAATATTTTTTATTGCAAGCGGCCCCCTAGTAAATGCAGTTTTTGTATCTATACAAGTCCCATTGCAACAAGTCGTCCGATATAAACTTTCTAAAATGTTTCCTTAACTGACATTATAAACTTGGCTCAAGAGACCGTAACAGAGCAGGGTTTTCAACGACACGTGTTGCCAAATTCAGCAATCACCAAGACTAAAAGCAACTGCCTGTATTACTTAAAAAAATATATTGGTTGGCATTATACATACATACCCTGTGCAGTGTACTGTTTAGATTGTCCTTCATAGTTCATCCAGTATTACGAACACCAATATATTAACTGTCACATTCGAAACAGGCAAACATATTCTACCTTGAACAGCACAAAATCACCCAGTCAACATGTATTTTGCTTTGCTTTTAGGCACAGATACCTTAAAAAGCTGGTGCCTGCAGGCAAGGAAACGTGTCTTTCAGCGTGCGGACACGTTGGCCCGGAAGAGGCTCCTTCTGGAGTGCTGTCAACATATTTGGCTGGTCACCCAAACCTCCGGCACGCAGACCCTCTTTGAAACTCTCTTTAAAGAAACCTTTCACTGTGTCGGTGAAGAACTGCAACGCCTTATTGCACAGATGACCTTCGTTGCCATGGAGGCGGCCCAGTCCACCATTCGGGGTTGAGTGCATTCTGTTTGAGTCCTCCATCCCAGCCGAAAAGGACGCCATGTCTTCAATCCTTCCACCTCTACTAGACTGTACTTACACGTATACATATTTGATAGAAAACTAATATGCGCAAGGTAGGCTGACGTGTAATATACACATGTACTCGCAAACTTGCTGGCGAGTGACAGAAAACATACCTATATATATATATGTACTATACTTGAAGGTGTTTGAGACGTACTCTCTGTACGGCAACACCGACAGTCTTCTCAGCGACATCGAGACAGAGAGAGACATTCAGTAGTCTTTTTATAATGCAAAACTTGCAAAAAGAAGTTTACAACATTCCCCTGTTCTTTCGTTTTCCCTTTGTGCGGGGTGCCTGTGCTTAAACAATCCGAAAGAGTCAATGGCTGCTGAAACAGAAAAAATATAACGTGTTTCCACCCTCTCCTCCGGATGACATTCAATTCCACGCGGGGGCAAAAGGGAGGCCACGGGCTTACGGTTAGAACGAGGATCACAAGCAACATATAATGCTTTCTGCGGATTGAGTGAAGCTGACTGAATCAAAGTACTCCGATTAGAATGGACGTGTACATAGACAGGTTCACGACAGTTTGACCGTTGTACACAATGGAGTGCACCGTGTGTTCCAAAGCCTGTCGGGGCAGGGATGTTGGCCTGCGCTTTAATTAGTTTTGAGTGATAGAAGACTCGTGCTACATTTACCGCACTCCCTTCATCCCCCCTCCGTGCCCGGTGTCAAGAGAGCGTCAAGAATAAAAGCCCAGACACGGGTTTCACCGATATTTAGCCACTGCTCGATACAGCTGCGAGTGGCCAAGCTCATCAGTGGGTCGCCAGAATTATCTGCGTGCTCTCTGGTATGTACTCCAGTTTGGAATCTGCTGCTATTTAATTGCCATAGAAATTAATCGTCAACTTAGAGTAAATCAGTCTACTTGAGGGATTTTAGGCGTAGACTTTCAAATTTCGGTCTACGCCTGTAAACCTTCAAGAGGATTGATTCACTCCACGTCCGTGACCTCGCGATAATTGAGAAAAAGTGGACGCGATCGTTGGAACAAGAGTTTAATTCGCCTGACGTTTCGGTCTCACGCTCGCAACAATCATCGGAGACATCGACCGGATCCTTGATCCACGCAGAAAGCATTAAAATAACTCCGACAGATTTAGTGGTGTATTAGAGGGTGGAGGGTAGAGAAGATAAGGCAATAAAACCACCAGAGGCGGCAATGGATAGAATTGGTTTCACCTTTTGATCTTACCGGCGCCTATACGCAACCACAGGTGCCACTGAATTTGCAACACTCAGAGCTGAGGACAGAAGCCAACGTATCCATTGACGTCCTTAGATGTCTTATGGTCACTAGAACTTCACAATCTCTGGGAAAAAAATCAGTAATATTAAGGAATAAAATTAGGTAGGCCTCGTTTAATTAGCTACTAATCCCCGGTTGGACGGGGAAATAAAAACTTGCCGCCCCCGGTCCTATGCTAAACTTCAGGAAGGATACCTTTTCGCGTGGTCTAACTCTAACGTAAGTCTAAGCTTAATCGGACACTGACTCTTAACCCTAACCCGAAACATAATTCCAAGCTTCCCTTAACCCGAACTCTAACCTAAATGCCAATAATAACGTTGACTCTATGCCCAACCCAGACTTCAACTCTGCATTCGCCGGACGTTAGCGCGCGTAGTACCAAGCGCTCCTAGGTACCCACCTTCCGGGGTCCATACAGAAAATGCTGCGGAAAACAAAAATGGGCATACTCGTGGTTGCGTCCGATAGACACATCGCCGTTTTACATATGACCTCATGATGACATTTAGTTATGCACTCTTATAAGTAAGAAATCAGGCAACACCATATTAACACAGAACAAAGGCACCGTAAGTACCCATCAGGTGGTGTGTTCTGAAAGACTTGATTCACTATCGAGCATCATTCAACCTCAACCCATGTTTCTGAGACTAAGGTAATCATATCCATGGAACAGCTGTCTCATAACCGTTTAAGTTGCTCTAAGTGCCCCCCCTCCAGAATCACTTAAATCGCAGCTGTCACCTTTGACTTCAGAAGGCTGTAGTGTTTACTGATGTCATCCCAGTAAATATTTCGTCTTACGAGCCAAGCCACTTGCGGCTGTCCAACATGTTACTGTCATTCTGTAAACCTTTGTGCGTACAGACTGATCGAGTTGTATGTGGTGGTGCAAGTATAGAGGGTGCAACACGGGAAGCCCCCACACCCAACTGGAACCTGATGACGCGAGCAAGACGTTTAAGGCTCACGCACATTCACTCACCGCATGGACCCACACTCAGCCACATGCGCCTCCGGGAAGTCTGCGATAACTCACTGCAGGCCCGCCCATATCATCTCAGAGTCTCTCCACCAACGCATGCATCACATACGCACTCCCTCATCACTACCCAAAATCGAAAACCACTCTCGTAAGCTCCTTCCCATGAGCCGTCTCAGCTACAAGTGAGGTCTGGTTCACATGCATCATGCTAAACACAAATCCTGGCCAGGTGTCGGCTTTGACCAGGTGGTTTATATTTGTTGCTGAAAGCACGGGTGGATAAGGGAAGAGAGTGCGGTAGGTGCAGCACCAGCGCACGTCGCCACGCCTGCTTTCAGGCTGCTGTGAGGGGCGAGTGCTAACAACGGAATAAAGTGAACGTAGTAGGCGAGCAGTTTGGAGAAACCCGAAAAGCAGACGGATGTGCAGAAGGAGAGGGCTCTGGAGTTGACGCACCAGCCCCCCTTCAATGCATTCGTTTCCGCAGTGCCATAACCGTATGCGCTAGTAGGTTTTATTCGACCGAAGTAGGTAACGGAACAGGTCTTGTTACCTCGGAGAGGTAGGACATTTACTACGTTTTTGTTGATTTTATTGCAACCTGGCAGCCTGTTGCTTATGGCTGGGAATGGGGGCAGGCCATGAGGCGGGATAAGACGGTGAAAATGTCTTCATTAAGGAAGGGGACCTTTTTTAGCGCGGAACTCACGGATCCATACCGATGCACTTAGGGGTCAGCCAGGACCCCAGGCCGTCGCGTTTCTGCCTATTACGATTCTTGAGACGCTGGAGGTGGGGGGGGGGGGTGGAGAGGGGTGGGGGAGAGTGGGGGAGGATGGAGCCCTGCACATGGCTCCTTCCCCCACCATTCCACGTGATCCTATCGTCACGGCTAGTCGAACTGATCGCGTTCGTGCGGGCGATTTCGGTCGACTCGTTTGCCATCCTTCTAGGAAAACAAAATCGTTCGACGAGAAGACGGCGGTGAGGACTGAGGAGAACTTGCTGACTAATTTTATGCCACTTCAGCCCGTAGGCTGTGACCTACCGGCTTTTTACACGGAGGATTTGATCTTGTCTTCGTCTCATTGTACAGGGAGCGGGAAATAGCCATTAATTGGGACGAGAGAGAGCAATAAAGGAGACCAGGTTTGTCCCGTGTCCTGCATATTATGGCATATTTTGTGGATGTCAAGAGCCCTCATCATAGCAACGAAGCGACCGTTGTGAAATTCCTTGCGACTGACTTACAGATCTACTTGTTTGCTAGATATAAAAACACGTAGATGTGCTTATGGTGTTTTGAATAGGCATGGATCAGTTACCCGGAGAGGTAACTAAACGTATATGCTGCCTAAGCAGCGCTTTACAATTGCCTACTAGGCAGTTGTCTGTGGAGATTTTCGATAGATAACCACTAAGCACCAGACTGGAGACACTTACATCTTAGGTAATAATGCAAGCAAACTTCATTAATAAGGAAATAATGATTTCTATTGTTCACCTAATCGTGATATGGGATCGGGAACCATTCACAATCCTGGTAGCTGTGCTCCAAATTGGGTTAGGCTTAGGATTAAGGTAGGTTAACTTAATGATAATTTTAGCGTTGGATTAAATACCAGGGCTTCGATGTAGGGGCCATATAAGTAACCCCTACCAGTAAAGGTTTTGGCCGAAAGCATTTTGCTTGTAACATTCACAATTTCCTTTCTCTTGACCACACTGCTTGGTACATTTTAAATTCCATTATTAACCACCGAGTGGCTTTTGGTAACTTTAAGAACATTGAAGACAGTAAAACTACCACTACTACTACTACTACTACTACTACTACTACTACTACTACTACTACTACTCACACACTACTACTACTCACACCACTACCACTACATCACTACCACTACTCACTACTCATCACTACCACTACCACTTTCATAATACTACCACTCACTACCACTACTACCACTACTACTACTACTACTACCATACTACTACTACTACCACCACTACCACTCACTACCACTACTACCAATACTACTACAACTCACTACTACTACTACTACTACTACTACTCACTACTCACTTATACTACTCACCACCACTACTACCACCACTACTACTACTACTACTACACCACTTCTACTAATTACTCACCACCACTGCCACCACCACTACCACTGCTACCACTACCACCACTAACACTAATCTAATGCCACCACCAATGCCACCACTCACTACATACCACCACTCATACCACCACTACCACTCACCATACCACTCACACAACCACTCACTACTCACCACTACCACTACTACCACTCTACCACCTACTACTACCACTACCACTACCACCACCACTCTACCATTCTCATACCACACCACCGCCACTACCACCACTCACTACCACTACCACTACTGCTACTAACACTACTACCACTACTAATGCTACTACTACTCACTACCACTTATACCACCACTACTACCACTACCTCACTACCACTCTTACCATTTCTACCACTACCGCTACTACTACCACTACTCAATACTCAATGCTAATAACAATGCTACTACTCACTACTAATACCACTCTATACTCACTACCACTACTTATACTACCAACTACTACTACTACTACTACTACTACTACTACTACTACTACTACTACTACTACTACTACTACTACTACTACTACTACTACTACTACGACTCATACTACACGACAGTTCGACCGTCGTAGTCCAACGATGTCCACCGTATGCTCCATGGGAAAGTGGAGCAGGGACGGTGACTTGCGCGTGATTTAGTTTAAAGTGATAGTAGACTTGCGCTGCATCTACTGCACTCTCTCCTCCTCCCCCACCTGAGCCCGGTGTCAAGACAGAATCAAGAAGACCAGAGGCGGGAGAGGACGCAGGTGGCTGGCGCGGCCGGGTCGCCTAAGTCCTAGCCGCCCCGCGGCGTGCCACCACACCTCCATGTTCGGCATTTGTTATGGGAGCGAAACCCGAATAACGCCTGCCGTGCCCTTATATGGCCCCCGTGTTGGTCCAACGCATTTACCACGTGGCCCGTTTAGGGGGCACTGCTACTCCTACACTACTGCCTACGGAAACTATTAAATATTCACGGAATTTAGGCGGTCCAAATAGCCATTGGTTCTAAAGTAACTCAAGGAATTCGTGAGGTTTACCTCCAGAATTGTGGAAGCAAATGCGAGTTTGCCAACTAAATTTTCGGGCATAATACAGAACTACTCACAGAATTTACTGAAGACTTGAGCCATCGATTGAGCCGAGTTGAAATAGTACTCTTCACTCCAACTGCTACTGAGTTTCCTCATCAATTTTTGAGTAAAAAGAAGCACGAACACATTCAATAAAGTTCGTATGTTGGGGATTACCACAGAGAATATCAAGATATGACAACCGCCTCCACTGCCCTCACTGCTCCCGCACCTTTACGCACCATATGGATCTATTAGTTTACATGCGCCTCCAAAACAAGGTGCGGTAAACCACCGTAGGCTAAAACACATTAGCACACACTACCTCCACCAATTCATACACAACACACTCACCATCAGCCTGTACCCGAGAATATCGCGGTTTCCTAGAAACTGTGGCTTGGAAGGCCGCCAAGCTGACACTTCACCAGACTACACCGTCGGCCCAGTATGTGTTGTGCGTTGAGTGCCCCCTAAACGGGCCACGTGGTAGATGTGTTGGACAAACACGGGGCCACATTGGAGCACGGTATGTGTTATTCGGGATGCGCTCCCATAAAAAATGCCGAACATGGAGGTGTGGTGGCACGCCTAGGGGCGGCTAGGACTTAGGGGACTCAGCCGCGCCAGCCACATGCGCCCTCTCCCGCCTCTGGTCTTCTTGACTCTGTCTTTACACCGAGCTCAGGTGGGGGAGGAGGAGAGAGTGCGGTAGATGCAGCGCAAGTCTACTATCACTTTAAACTAATTCACGCGCAAGTCACCGCCCCTGCTCCACTTTCTCATGTAGCATACGGTGGACATCGTCGGACTACGACGGTTGAACTGTCGTTGTGCGTTGAGTGGCTGATCAGTGCGCTAGGAGGCAGACGGCGGTGGCTCCTCCATACCCCCTGGTTTGGACTCATTAGTCAGGCCAATTTTCAGTAACTATTATTATTAGTAGTAGTATTCATACGGAAACCTAAACAGGACACACGCATAGGAATGCCCCACCTAAGTATTAAATGTGATCCTGCACATAAGTCCTGGAAGGGCAGATATTCCTAACCCTAACGCTAGCCCTAAACCGGCTGCCGAAACAGGACGTGGCAGAGGAACCGAAGATAGGTGGACTTAATCAAATTTCTGGAAGGGTAAATATTCCCACGGCTTAACGCTAATGCTAACACTTCCCCTAACATTAAACCAAACTGTCACCTTAATCATAACCCTAGTTCTAACCTAAACCTTAACCCTTAGCCTAACTATGACCCTAACTCAGACTATGACCTTAACCTCAAGGTTCAAACTGACCCTGAACTTAACCCTATCTCTGACCTTCATAGAAAGACATTTTCCTTTGAATTTATCGCATAGACATATTTATTGTGGATGATTCCTTTTCCTGTGTCCAGTTTAGGCGGCCATACAAGGCATCCTAACTCTTAACCTTAATATTAAACTTAACTATAACCTTAAATTTAACCCAAATTTAATTAGGCGGGTGGTTTCCTTTCTTATGGCCCGTTTAGGGGGCCAGTTAAATCTTCCTTACCAGATTTTCCATAGATGAGACGTTCTCAGCACAAAATATCGTCCCCTTGATGAGCCCTACAAGTATAACTTCGGGAAATCCCTAGAACTATGTCAACAGAACAAGGACCCACTGGTGTGCCGAAAATCTGCCATGCGCACCGGGCACCCAATTCACAACAAGGAGTTATGGAGATGGCTGCGCACAGGCCGGGTGTTTCTTTAATGAAGCGATTGGGAATTCGGTCAAAAGCCCTCTTGACGTAGAAAGGAAAAAAATACGCAAATGCACCTCGGACAGGAAAGCACTTAATTCTCATCAATGCACGCTTAACTGCCCCCCACCCCAGTCCCTGCCTTAGCAGTAAGTATGCAGTCAATCTTTACAAATTTCGAGCCGGGGGAAAAAGCATCTTCGCGTCGAGCGAGCGGGAGACCAAAGGTATCTGCTCTCCCTCTCTCTATTTCTCCGTGAGTCACCTAAATTAAGCTATAATGTTAATTTTGTGACTTTTCCATCGACACGTGGGTGGGGAGAGAGGAGAGGATGGAGGGAGGGTAGGTGTGAGGGTGGCTAATCATTGACGGGACAGCAGTGTGAAGCAAGGGCTCACATTTCAATTTCAGCCTGTCGAGGAATCATCAAAATAACAACTTAGGCGAGTCAGCATGAAATGCGAGAGGTGGGTTTTCAGGAGATGGGGTTCAGAGGGCAGGCCAGCGAGCGGAGAGGCCTCCAGGCAGAGACGACGTAAATGTCTCCAAGCGGTTCAGCGAAAAGAGGCGGCGGAAGCAGTTTTGTACGAAATCTGACTTCAGACTAAGGATTTTTTTAACATCTTTTGTTTTTCTGAGTCCGGTGATGCAGGATGGGAAGATCAGCGATGAAAATAGATCACATTTGGGCTGCGTTGCAACGAAGATGATGGATCAGCTGCTAGTGTACTAGATTTTGAGAAATTTACGCATATCTACATCAACTGCTTCCTTCCAAATTCATTCCGCTGATAGTTTCTTCACTGAACGACAAAATGGGTCTTGTTTGATCTGCGGTTTGTCTTGTAGATTCACTATCTCAGGAAATGCTAAACTGTGTTTTCGATTGGAAAAGGTTACTTAAGAAAGGATTTAATATAAAGTATCATGGAGCATAATCTTAATATACACCAATCACCTTCGGATGCCTGATATTGACTAATCTTCTTTCTGTTCACCTGAAAAAACAACGCAATGTTAAAAATTACTACCAATGGGGGGTATGAATTGTTTCTGTGATTTTCTATGCCCTTATAAATTCCAGTATATTTTATGAAAAACATGCATTAAGATATTCTTTCTCTTTCTCATTTGAAATATTAAATACTAAGGGGCCCACATTTGAAAGAAGCATCTTTCGCTTACAAAAAAATACTTCAAATTCCCGATTAAGGCAGACCCCAACATGCAGTTACACCTGTATTCAGAGTTTCCCAACTATAAGCATTCTATTTTCTGTGTAAAAAAATCATACATTTCTTTATGGTATAAAAGACTTACTGCCGTGGATGCAGTTCATGTTTTATACGTTAGAAACAGCAGTATGAGTGGACATTTTACGGTCTTAAAAACTATCGCATACTTTGAAATGGTTTTACAACAGAAAACGACCCTTTCTTCAAGTATGAAATACGATGAGGAAGTAATATGCTACCAAATGAGGACAATAAAAAAATATTTTCCTGCACATTTGCCACAACATGTATCGACCTTTATTAGCACATCGAATTATTAATGGGAAAATTCATAATTTTTAAGTCGGCATTTTGTACAGTATGTAGTGTCGCCTGCCCCCAAAAAGAAACTTCATCAAACGGTCGGCATCCTGCAGTTACAAAAAGATCCTGGGTTATTGCTGCGCGATAATTAATTTTGCAACACTTCTTGAACAGTCCTTCCTAATCTAATTTCGGCTAAAATTTCACGAAAAACCACATCTTACTGTACTTGCTGTTAAATGCCTGACATATGGTGGGCAGTCTAATAGCTAGAATACTGATAAACGCTGCTGACGAAACATAGGAAAAATAAGGAGAGCAGGGTTTGTTTCAGGACCTCCTCCAGAAAGATGAAAACTATGGCTGCCTCTTCCGGAAGCAAGCCCCGGAATGAAGGTAATCGATTTCATTTTTTACCAGGAACCCATGATAGGAATATGGTGAAGCCATTGACATATTACAATTATACTATCAGTCGTATTGCACGTTTCTTAACTATTTCGCAGAATAGGTTGTCTTCCATTGAAGCGTTCATTACGATGTCGAGGCTTATTCGACCGATATTTTGCGAAAGTAACATTTCTAAATTCCTATCTGAGTTCCTATACAAGAAAACACTTTTCAAAAGGTCACGTAACCCACTCAACAGCCAAAGCTTGCTCTCTGTCGTCCGATACAGAAACCTCGATGGAATGGACATATGGGCATCTAGCAGTACTGACCACAAGCTCGTGTTTTTTTTATGCTCGACGATGGAAAAGTGTGCGATTCGCAAATGTTTAATGTCCGAACAATAAGCTCTTTTACACCGATTCCGGGGTAAAAGGATTACAAAGGTGTCTGTGCGGTTGAAAACGGCAATGAAGGCACACCAGGGCTTTCAAGCCGTTATCCGTTACGGCTATCAAATTCTGGGAGCCTTTATAACAGATGCGCACGATTGACTTCGTAAATTCAAAGAGCAAGGATCACATACACTTTATATTACCCACTGTAATGCCCCACTCTTAAAACCACTATTACCACCGATCCTGAATTACGCAAGCCGGGAGTTTCTGATTGTCTTGATACTGTACCTAACTTACCGTTACCGGTTCCCGAACCCATAACTCGCCTTTCATGATTGATGGTGATCAAATTTCCCTGAGCGAATTGATGCTTTGAGCATGCATAATAATATTTTTTTCCTGTCTGTATGTATTTGACCAAATAGGCTAATACGCACCAAGCAAACCACCGGATCGAACAGTGCATTGGCGCTTTTGAATGGGAATAAAGAATGAGGTCGAGGTCTGAGCGCATTTCCCTCACTGTAATAAATCGGACACGCTTGAAGCCTTCAAGGTGGGCTAAAAGCCGTGGCCAGGAAGATTGCCAACCGTGGCCACCTCTAACTGGTACCAAACTCTCACCTGTGGTTCCTCGAAGATGGGTTCTTCCCAGCGGCCACACCCTGGGCAACCGTTACGACCGGCGGGCTAAACCAGGTGAGGGTCTCCGGTGTTGTGTGTGCCACCACAACCGGTATGTCTGACTCCCGAACTTCCCCTCTCCCCCTCTCAAATAGTCCAACGGTGGGGGCGACAGCAACCCCGTAGGCGGCCCAGGCTAACTCGGGCCGCTCTCCCACTAAAACAAAACCGTGACCCATAGTGGAGTTCGGCAGCCGTCTGGGATGCCCGAGCAGCCCTATTTAGAGACAACACTGCTTGCCTCCTCGCGGAGGAAGGGGCTAGAAAAGGTGCCCTAAACAAATGCTGGGTCTCACGTCTTCTGCAGCTGGCCGCGGCTCTCAGAACGCACAAAACGTAGTCGTAAAACTCAAATAAACAACACTACCCCCGTCACCATCCCCCTCGCCATACCCTCCAGGCTGCTCGGGTGAGTCCACTCATACTAACAGCCTAGAATGTTCGTTCCCTTTTAGAAAATCCTAGGAGTAACCGGCCGGAACGGAGGACGGCACTAGTCGCTCGGGAACTGGCGCGCTAAAAGGTGGACATTACTGCTCTTAACGAGACGCGATTCTCTGAGCAGGGTCAGCTGGAGGAGATGGGTGCCGGCTACACCTTCTTCTGAAGCGGCTGGCCAAAGGCAGAGCGACGCGACGCTGGATTTGCCTTTGCCATCCGGAACGACATCATGGGACGTCTGCCCCTTCTGCCGCAGGGTATCAATGATTGCCTAATGAGCCTCCACCTGCGTCTTCGGGGATACAATTTCGCCACCATCATCAACGCCTACGCTCCCCCAATGAGGAGCTCTGATGCGACGAAGGACAAATTCTACGAGGACCTGCACGCCCTGCTGGCGACTGTGCCGAACGTGGACAAGTTAATTGCCCTTGTTGACTTCAACACCCGCGTCGGGACGGACCACGCTGCCTGGCAGGGAGTGCTGGGCCCCACGGTCTCGGTAGTTGTAACGATAACGGCCTCCTTCTTCTGTGCACGTCTGCGGAACACCGTCTCCTGCTGACCAACATATTCTTTCGCCTTCCGACACGGGAGAAGGCCACATGGATGCACCCTCAGTCGCGGCGCTGGCATCTGCTGGACTATGTTCTCGTCCGGAGGCCAGATCGACAGGACGTGCTCGTAACCAAGGCGATCCGCGATGTCGATGGTTGGACAAATCACCGCCTCGTCATCCTCCAGACGAGACTCCGACTGCAACCCCGACGAACGCCCCAAAGTAAGCGGCCGCCAGGTAAGTTAAATACTCTTTTTGTTAAATTTGTCTGCTCACTGTTTTGATTTCAGCAACCAAATAACCGAGAAACTGGAAGATCTGCATGCTCCAGATAATAACGCTACCGCGGAGACACGATGGTGTCAACTGCAAAATGTCATCTAGTCCACCGCCCTCGATGTCCTCGGACGCGCACGCCGTCGACACCAGGACTGGTTTGACGACAATGACGCTGACATCACCAACTTACTGGCGTAGAAGAATGGACTACACAAAGCCTACATGGACTTTCGGACTGACGCCACCAAAGCAGCCTTCTTCAGATGCTGGTCCTTTTTGCAGCCTCGGCTGCGGAAGATGCAGGACGCCTGGATGATCCGAAAGGCTGAGGAAATCCAGGGGTATGCGGACCGCAACGAAATGAAAAACTTTGTCAAAGCCATCAAGGCCATCTACGGCCCGTGTATCAAGGGACCGCACCGCTGCTAATCTCTGACGGCATAACAGAGAAATCGCAAATTCAGAAGTGCTGGGCCGAGCACTTCAGAAGTGTCCTTAATTGCTCGTCAGCCATCTCCGATGCTGTCATCGACCAACTCCCTCAAATGGACACGAACAGGGACATGGATCTGTCGCCTTCCCTACCAGAAACCATCCGGGCCGTGCAGCAGATTTCCAGCGGTAAAGCACCGGGATCCGACGCAATCCCACCGGAAGTCTACAAGCACGGTGGGCCCCGGCTGATGGCAGAATTCACAACACTCTCTTAGGAGATGTGGCGCCAAGGACAAGTTCCTCAGGATTTCAAAGACGTGACCATCGTCCATCTCTTCAAACGGAAGTGGAACCGGCAATTCTGTGATAATCACAGAGGCATCTCGTTTCTCAACATCACCGGGAAGATCATTGCCCGTATCCTTCGCGGTCGTCTGAACGGTCACCTAGAGCAGGGCCTGCTCCCGGAAAGCCAATATGGCTTCCGCCGACACCTCGGAACAATCGACATGATCTTTGCCACCCGCCAGCTACAAGAGAAGTGCCAGGAGATGCGAACTCACCTATACACTACCTTCGTGGATCTGATGAAAGCCTTTGACACGGTGAATCGAGACGGACTGTGGAAAGTCATGCAGAAATTCGGCTGTCCTGAGCGGTTCACGCACACGGTGCGTCAGCTTCATGACGGGATGGCGGCGCGCGTCACTGCTAGTGGGACGGTATCCGAAGCATTCGCAGGGACCAACGGAGTGAAGCAGGGCTGTGTATTGGCTCCCACCCTGTTCAGTCTCATATTCTCGACTATGCTGATGGACGCCTACCGCGATGAACAGTCTGGGATCCGCATCGCCCACAGAACTGACGGACACCTTCTCAAACGTCGGCGTATGCAGCTTCAACGCATGTGTCTACGACTACAGTCCATGTCTTGCTCTTCGCGGACGACTGCGCCCTTAACACCGTGACGGAGGATGACATGCAAAGAAGCATGGACCTTTTCGCCGCAGACTGGGCCGATTTTTGATTAAAAATCAGTACAGCCAAAGTGGTTGTCATGCTCCAGCCGGCACCCAGCGCGGCATACATTGCTCCATGAATCAATGTAGAAACCTTCGCTTACTCGGAAGCCCGCTGTCACGCAATACGCCTGTTAAACCCACCCCCGCAACCTCCACTGTCTTCGCCTTCACTACCACCAGCACCACCACCACCACAACCACCACCACCACTAGCGAAATGGACTCTCTCCTAAACTGTCCTCAATGCAACCGCACATTCACCTCACGCATCGGCCTGGTCGGTCAATTGCGAATCCATCGTACAGAGACTGGTGAACAAGTGCCTGGAGCACCAACACACGGCAGAGATCGCCGCCTCGACTGCTCTCACTGTCCTCGCGCATTCACTCATCGCATGGGCCTATTCGGTCACATGGCCATCCATGACAGCAGAATTCACCGCAATGCCGACAACACCGATACACCATGCGCACCCTCCGCTCCTGCCATTCTTAGCGCCCCTGACACCCCCACTACCATGAATGACATCCCCAGCCTCTTCCGATTTCTCCTGCCAGCACTGCGCCCGCAACTTCAACTCACGCATTGGCCTGGTCGGTCACCTGCGAATCCATCGCTTGGAGGCTGGTGAACCAGTGCATGGGGCTCCGACATACAGTCGCCGCGCCCGCCTCCACTGCCCTCACTGCTCCCGCACATTAACACACCACATGGGCCTATCTGAACACATGCGCCTCCAATACAACCTGCGGTAAACTACCGGAGGATAAGCCACATTAGCGCACACCATCTTCACTAATACATAGACAACACCCTCACAATCATCATAATGTACCTGATAAAATCACCGTTTCCTAAAAACCGTAGCTTGGAAGGCTTCCAATCTGACGCTTACACCAGACCACGCCGTCGGCCCAGTGTATGTGTTGTGTGCGTTGAGTGGCTGACCAGTGGACTGGGAGTCAGATGGCGATGGCTCCTCCATATCCCCTGATTTACTGAATCCTGGTGTGTGCGTTATGGGGACCCAGTCGTGCTGTGGCGCGCGAAGACGAGTACGCCGACCCATCAGCCAATGCGCCCACCCCCACACCAGACAACTGACTGGCTCGGATGGTGGTCTGATTGTGGGGGTGGGAGAGAGAGTGAGGTCGACAGCTCAGCGCATGTTCCTCACTATAAACAATCTAACGCGCTTGAAACTATCACGGTGTGCTAAAAGCCGTGGCTTGGAATGTTGTCAACTGATGGGATAACTCTGACCGCGTGGTCAGTCCAATGTGTGTTTTGTGTGGAGTGGCTGACTGGTGGACTGAGAGTCAGGCTGCAATGGCTCCTTCTTACTGTGGCATTTATTGCACTCTCACTACGTGGGATCCGAGCCAGGTGTGGTGGTACGTTTAGGGCTGCTCTGGCCACATCAACCACCTGCGCCCACTCCTGCCTCCGGTCTTTTTGAATTGGTCATGATACCGGGCTTAGTTCGGGGTGTAGGAGAGAGTGCGGTAGATGCAGCATAGGTTTACATGCATTATAATCTACTTCACACCCACGTCACCGCCCCTTCGCCACCTTGCTCTGGTG
Organism: Schistocephalus solidus; assembly: GCA_017591395.1. Lineage (NCBI taxonomy): Eukaryota > Metazoa > Platyhelminthes > Cestoda > Diphyllobothriidea > Diphyllobothriidae > Schistocephalus > Schistocephalus solidus. Next base: position 126,905 of record WEDG01007575.1, on the reverse strand, counting down.
CACACCGCGGACTTCATCAACATCGACGCTCGAACAGTTAGGCCAATACTTTGTGCCGGATGATGCCAGCCACTTTCATTCTTCACGGGACGGAAAAGCAGATCACCGATGAGTCCAATGCGCGACTGGAAAGCGTGGCCACAGTAAGATGGATTGTTATGGTGGTGGGGCTTGTAGTGGTTATCATCTGTCTCTTGAGAGCTTCCTGGTTGCTGATACTTCAAGGGAAAGAAATTGGGGAGAGGAGTGGTGGCTTCGATGACAAAGATATTATGGTAAACTGCGAAAAGGTTGACACTGCTACGCAGTCCCACACTAGCGCCCGTCTTCACGTGTATGGTTTTACTTTGGTATCGTGCTTGGATGAGTCCCGCCTTTTAGGGTGTTATGAAAACTCCGCAGTTTTTCTCGCCGATGCTGGAGTTCATATTGTGACTGAATACCCCGTCGAAGCACAGGTTTATCACTGTTCGCGAAGGGACGATCATTGCGTTGGCTGATGTACCACTAGTTGGAGAAGCAGGACATGTGGCATTTGCGGATTATGTGTTGATTCACTCGCGTGCGAGTTTCGGCCTCGTTCAACTTGAAGGTGTTACCTTAGCTTCATCGCTTTACTAACCCTATTAACTGACCTGCATTCAAGCAAGCACATGTCATAGACTTGGGCCGTTATTTGAAGTGTATGCACACCAGTTAAACGTGTGAAAATGCACACTGGTGCCTTGCCTGTGAATAAGGAATTGATGCACCTGCGTAAGTGTTGTCTAACAAGGTTAATTGTCACAGCCATTAACACCAAAAAGCCTGCATCGTAAAAAATTCCTTACCCGCTTGGATCCGCCAGATACTTAAGAAGGCGCCTCAAAAATTCTCATGCTCAGAGGCTTGGGGCGACAAAAGCCTGCTCAACATTGCCACTTGAATCGCATGACCCGTTTGTGCATGTATGCTACCCAGAGTGCGGTAGCTGCAGTGCAAGGCTACTATCACTATAAACTAATTTACGCGCAAGTCACCGTCCCTGCACCACCTGGTGTGGAGCATACGGTGGACCTCGTCGAAATCGACGGTCGAACTGCCCCCCCCAACCCAGACTTGCTACTAGGGTGTCCAGCGAATCCTTCATATCGCATGGTGATTCCCGCAGGAAAACAGGAATGATCGCATTTGCCTGCAGAGTCTGCGCCGATACTTTTTCTCTGACGATGAGCAACAATTATTGACAGTCCTGACATAAGAATGACGGATATTTGCGGTCGTGCCTTCTACCGTGAAGGAGTGCCCAAGTTCTTCTGAAGCATTAGAGGTAATTTACAAAATACAGAAAACCCAATTTGGATTAAAATCATTTTAGACACGCATTTTATTCATAGACCAAAACCAAAAAATCCTTAGAAATTATGCTGCATTTCACGAAATTATGAGGGCTACCTGCTGGAAAACTTATACGAAATTTGTTCATTATACCTACTTTGTGAAACACTGACTCATCTTGATTTTATTACCTGATGAAAATAACTTTTACGTTCCTAAACAACACCTGATCACAAGAATTATTGATACTTTTGAACGAGCGTTCGTATAGGTATGTTCTTAAAAGTTCGACGCTGAAATTCAGTTCTATATTTAATTGCACCGAGATTTCGCTTTGTAGTGACGTGAAAAAACGTAACGCGTAATTTGCAAATTTTATTAGTTAAAGTTAGCGTAAGTTGCATTTTGAGGAGATGCATAAATTGCTGGCTTTTATAATGTTTAAATTTCATAATTTAAAGCAGCTTAACATCCTACAAAATTTTATAAAAAAGGAATTACTGAGCGAAATTTTTGAAAAATACGAATAAGTTATCACAAATTGGAAAATTCCGTGTGAAAGTCACCCAAACAATTAAGAACGAATGCAAGTGCTATGCTGATTAAGATGCGATTCTATCTCAAAAATAGGATACACTTCAGACTGCCAGCTCACGGAAACCGCGCTAGTTGCAAACGGCAACACAGAAAAGCACATTTTCCATTAAATTTAAATGCCTTCCTAAATTTTGTACTATATTATCAAACATTTTTAAATATTTGTTCGTCCCTTTTGTGCAAAATTAGAGTGTTATAAAAAGTATCTTTCAAAATTTTGCAGTAACTAGGAATTGGGTTGTCTTCTTCAATATTTACGTTAGTACATATGCAACCACTATGCTACTTAAGTAGAGCACAATTTTTATTCTCTTTGACTGTCCGATTGAGCTCGCTCGTAGTGTATTGTCGGTGTGCGAAAAAATCCTACATTTTTCGGCCGGGACGCCCCCAAAAACGCTACAGTTTTTGTCCTGTCCAATCAAATGTCAACTGAAAATCTAATATGTCAGTTTTACCGATTGAAACAAAAAGGTGAGTTTGAGGAATTAGTTCAGAAGACGAAAGAGAAGATGCAATCACTGGCACAAAAATATTTATTGGCTGAAATTTCGGATTCTCACTCGGACCCGTCGCCAGAGACAGTCGCGGATAAGGTAGTGAAGGGTCTGTGATTATGGTTTTGAGTACAAAAGCGAGACCTCAGGCCAATAAACTTCTTCTGACTGCGATCGCATCTTCTTCTGATGTGAGATCATCATGTGATCATCATGCATGTGATCATCCTGCATGTGATCATCATGCAGCATACTAAAAATAAATTTCAGTCAATTTACTTCTTTTCTGTCGCTTCCAAACTGCGATAAAAAATTAAAATGTCAGCAGTATTATTACTTCAGTTCATTTGAGGCCCTTGAATATTCTAATATACTTTATGGAAAAAATGCACAAAAATATCATTCTTTGTACATATTTTGAAAAAAATTACCTCTTCTTCAAATGTTATAATCGAAAAAACTTTTTCAATTACTAAACATTTTTAGACCTGGCATGTACTGTAGATTTCGGTTTAAGAAAATTACTACTGTACCTTACGCTTATAAGATGTCATAAAGGGTATAAAATTGGAAAAAGGATTAGGTTTCTGTCAGATGTGTACAGGAATTGATACCTTTTATCCATATTTTCAACAATACATATTTACATGTGCAAATGCACTGAAAAGCAATTTGAAAAATCAATACTATTTACACTGTTATTTTTTACGGCGTGAAGTCGATGCAGACATGACTAAAACTTCATCGGTTTATGCTGCCTGATGATCAATATCACAAGCTCAGTTAGGTAGCCCTTCCCAATCAAAAACTAATTTTAGAATTTCGGTGAAAATTTCAGAAGATAAGCCGGCTACTGCATGCTTGAAGAAGTGACAACTTTCCGTTTTACCATGTTTGCCAATTTTTTTATAATTTAAAACCCCATTCGTAGTTTTGCTTATGCATGGTTCAGGCATGTTTGGAGAGCTGTCCTGTCCTTCATGAAAAATGTAACATATATTGACCATGCTATCCTACGTCGAAGGCAGCATTACCGAACTTACTATGCAAAAAAATTTACAACGTTGGAATAGTATCAAAAGAATCGTAGGTGTGTTTTGAAGCAGAATGAAACCCCTCCCTGAAGTAATCATTCAAGGGAGAAAAAAATTGACTGAAAAGGGAAATACTAAAGGATTTTTTGCAATATTTCAAGAAAAAAGCCTCAAATTTATACAGCTATTTAAAATCAATGGAAAAATCTGGAATATCCCAGCAGTCTTTCCATATGTATTGTGGCCTGCCTAAGTGTAGGAAATTATGTGCAAAAACTAAGTACTCTTGCGTGATGTCCAGTTACATTTGCATTTCTTCGGATCAAAACGCTATGTTAAATCTTTATGAGTTGCGTTACCAAAGTTATGTCTCATTTTAATAAAAAAATACACTGCCCCGATCCTTATCCCCACTGTTTTCTTAATCCACAGTAAGTTAAACTATGTGCTATTTTTTCATGATGAACTCGGATACCATAAAAAAAGTTTATCGCTGAGGTATACCATCAGCACGTGGCCGCTAGCTCAGCATTACAGAAAGCGTTGCGGATCCTAACGAGATCACAAAGGAGAGAGCCGAAATTTCCGAAATGTCGAGCACACGGTGACCTGATAGATCAGATTGATCTTGTCTGATCAGCTTGTTCACATGAATGCACTTTGATGTCCCATATTGTTTATAATTTTGAGGCTACCAAGACCGCGTGCGATGTGGCAGTTGCGGAAACGAGACGACTTCTGCGGACTTTGAATTAAGTTCATGGCCGATTACAGTCCAGTCAACTAAAAAAGGCAAAATGTTGACATAGGGTGCGATGATTACGGCGTGTAACTTTCAACACTGGGCCAATAGATTAGTGTCACGAAGTACAGAAAAGGGTAAAATCACCCGTACCACCCCTCTTTTGATGGACTTAACTGTGTCTTTATAATTTACTCATTCATTCGTTTATAATTCATTCATTAGGCAATCATTGCAAGACTACAAAATAGGTAAAAAGCCTTCTTTCTCATAAAATAAAGGCTCCTGTTACATACTACGGGAGTGTTACTGGGAGAGTGGGTTTGCATTGCATTGAAACTCTACTGCGCATTTTTTCCTGTCCATAATTAAATAGTGCGTTTCCAGAGTTTGGACAAGGAAAAAATAATTATTAGCAGATGACCAAAAACTATTGCGCAAATGACAGTTTGATGGAAGTTTCGATAACGACAGGCAAGTTCAAGGGTGTGACATCATCTTGTACATCGCAGCATGTTCATTTTAATCAACAAAAAATTCTCTCACTTTTATTAACAGCATTTGTAAAGCATCGCTTTAGAAATAGCAACTGTTTCACATCACTTTTCGTTCGTTGTATAAAGCCAGTTAGCCTTCCAAAATTTATCGACGAGCAATGCGTTTTTTTAGATTGAGGCTTCTGGGACTTGCGTCTTATGAGTGTACCTTACTTGAAAGTAAGATACCCTCCTGGTTGAGCAAAAACTGACACTTTTTAAACGGCAGCATGTTGATCGTGCCACGTACACTTCGGAAACCATAAACGAAAGAGCCTTCCCCTCTGACGGCCTGAAGACGGTGTTTTATCTAAAAACTTTTGAAAATTTTCGAATTTGGACGGAGATGCAGAAAATAAATGGATCACCTACTTTTACCCCAGTGCTGATCATTCGATCTTCCGTTTTGCGAAGGATTTAACGTTTTAAAGTTTTGTTTTAAAAACATCTATAAATCTTTCCTATACTCTGTTAAGATATCCACATGCAAAGTTAAAATCAGGCTGCTGAAATATAAATTATGGCACTTCCCTACCTGGTCAATTAAATTGCATTGATAATCAAAGTGCTGGTTTTAAAGGTGGGTAGAGGTCATTGACGAATTGAAGGTCGTTAGTCTAGCCTTCCTATAGTATGGGTGAGGACTATGATTTGCCGGATGACAAGAGTGTCTGCAACCTGCTCTTACTTACTCTGAGCAACATAGATTATCATGCAGACGCTGCTAAAACAGTTCACATGATATCTGAAGTATCAGATGATCGCTCAATATTCCTACGCTCACACTTCTGGCGACAGCATAGAAAACGAACATCCGATTAGCGAACAAAGCCCTCCACCCGTAGAAACCTTCCTAACGACTTTCATGTCTGCGTAAAAATCTCTCACCAAACCCCATTGGGCACGCTTTGCAATTGTCCTGTGAGTACTAGTTCCGTGGACTGTTTACCGGTCCTACCCACACTCTTGCTTACAAACTGAGCCACGAACGAGGGTCAGAAAGTGCAGTTGATTTCCGAACTCATGAAATCACACAAATTTCTGCCCCTGTCTTCACTGTCCTTCTCCAATCCGGCCGTTTCAGTGCGAGGTCCTCCCAGGTCGCCGGGTCGATCTTAAGTTGCTTCAGGTAAGGCTTCATAGTGTCCTTGTAGCGTCGTACTTGACCCCCTTGCCGATGAGAACCCATGGTGACATACGGCGGCAGTTCGACCGTCGATTTCGATGAGGTCCACCGTATGCTCCACGCCAGGTGGTGCAGGGATGGTGACTTGCGCGTGAATTAGTTTGAAGTTATAGTAGCCTTGCGCTGCAGCTACCGCACTCTCTCCTCCTCCCCCACCTGAGCCTGGTGTCAAGACAGAGTCAAGAAGACCGGAAATAGGAGAGGGCGCAGGTGGCTGGCGCGGCCGGAGCCGCCCCTGGGCGTGCCACCACACCTGGCTCGGATCCCACGGAGTTGGGAGTGCCATAAAGGCCACATTAAGAAGGAGCCATTTCAACGTGACTCTCAGTCCGCCAGTCAGCCACTCCACACAAAACACACATTGGGCTGACCACGCGGTCCGAGTTATCCCGTCAGTTGGCAACCTTCCCAAGCCACGGCTTTTAGCGAACCGTGATAGTTTCAAGCGCGTCAGATTGTTTATAGTGAGGAAAATACGCTGAGCTCTTGACCTCACTCTCTCCCCCACCCCCACAATCAGACCACTGTCCGAGCCGGTCAGTTGTCTGATGCGGAAGCGGGCGCAGCTGCTGGTGACCTCGTCTACGTGTACTACGTACACGACCTGGCCCCCCAAACACAAGCACCAGGATTTCACACAACAGGGGGTTGAACGGCTTACATATCACATGTGTGAGATAGCCAGAGGTCAGGTTAAGAAGGAGCCATTGCAGCCTTACTCTCAGACCACCAGTCAGCCACTCCACAGAAGCCGGTCCTACCCACACTCTTGCTTACAAACTGAGCCATGAACGAGGGTCAGAAAGTGCCGTTGATTTCCGAACTCATGAAATCACACAAATTTATGTTGAGCAAACTCCGCCTATTCTGCGTCTCCCAAGGCCTTACAGCAGTAAGGAAACGATCATTCTTTAAAAAAAACAGTGTAGTTCATAAATTAGTATTAAATAACGAATAAACTCAAATGTAAGATAAGGGTGCAATTGCAAATCGTTCAAATAAGGCTGTCTATAATACCAAGGGGACACTAATGCAAAGTAATAACCAATACAGAAGATCAATACGTTGTGGAATTTCCTTTTACAATGAAAATGGCATAAAATCTGTCAGGCAAAGATATAGTCAGGTCGTCTATAGTTGTTTTGCAGTGCAACTATTTAGCACAAAATCAAGTTTTTCTTGCATATAAAGACACTTCTTTGTCTTGTACCCCTTTCTTTTAATAATTACAAAACGTGAGTAAATGGGATTACGAAGAGAGCTGTTGGTAGGAAAAAATAGATTAACGGCCATATGCCGAGAAGCCGGCTTTTGTCTAAAATTTAAAGTAAATTTGCGGAGTAGGGAACATTGCAATGGAAAATTATGGCATCTATTCTGCGTCTGTGAATGTCATTTTAACGGAAGGTATCCGTCACGATAGGGTCGAATACCTTACTGTTAATGGTGTCTACTGTCTACCGCCATACCAGCCGCTCTCTGACTTTAATAGCCATCTTGAAAGTTGCTGCTGACGCACTGTGTTCACCTGGGTCAATATTCCTACGCTCACACTTCTGGCGACAGCATAGAAAACGAACATCCGATTAGCGAACAAAGCCCTCCACCCGCAGAAACCTTCCTAACGACTTTCATGTCTCCATTCACCTGGGTCAACCTCGCTGACTTATCTAAAAATAAGGCCTCATGGCAGAAGTAAGGGTCCTTACAGACTGTGAGTCTGTTATTCGTTTACTTCTTTGCAACCAAAGAACGTTCTCTAATAAATTTAAAACAGGCGTATACAGCAGGATTTATTGGAACCAAAAAATTTGTGACGGCTTATCCGCTGCAACCTGACTTTGCATAACACAGATAGCGAATGGATGTAGACAGCATTTTAAATTTACAGAAAACCATTACATAACAGCAAGAGTCAGAGGTCAACGTAAAGAACAATCAGTTCAACGCACTAGCTTAAAACTTCATGGGATAGAAAAGGTGGGGAGGACTTAACACAAGTCACAGCCCTAAGGAATCTAGGGGTGAAAATTACCAGGGCAATTGTAGCTTGACCACGTGGACTAGTTGCATGCAAAGGTTGGGTTTCTCCCTACGTATATAAACTGCTTCCAAGTAGCGCAAATCCCGAGTTGTTCGTGCCTGAATAAGCACTCGGAAAGCTGTTTTGAGGTCGACAGAGTGACCGAGGTTTAGTAATCGAAGACTGTGGTACTGTATTTTCTTGTTTAAATGGCCAATTAGCAAATGCTCAGCGACCCTGGTTGCCAATTACCTTTGCGTTCGCCCAATATACTTGCATCCGCAAGTGCACGTCAAATTCACTAGCACACTTTGGGGTACCGTGCAATGGCAAGGTATCATTTGACTGGTTGCTGGGCAGGCTTCTAGTAGGACTGCTAAAGATGAGCTCAGCTGCCTTGTATGTTCTTCCTATGGTGCAGCGTAATTTTCAGTTGACTGTATTAGAAATATTGTCACCTGAACTGAATGTTCTGTCCCTTTTGGCCGTAAGGGGTTGCTGTAGTCTTTAATGAAGCGAGCAGAATATCCACAGCTACGTAAGGCTCATTTGATGCGGGAAATTTCTGTATCTAGGGTTTCACTATAGACACAATTTCTCACTCGTTGAAAAAGAGTATGTACCAGGGTTCGTTTCCATAATTGGAAAACTGTTTTGAGGTATAAATAGTGACCACTCTCTAGTAGATGCTTAGTAATCGAAGAACGTGGTACATTATGTTCTTGTTTAAACAAAGCATTGGGCAACTGTTCAGTGGCCCTGTTTGCCAATTGCCTTTGCATGCGCCCAATGTACTTGTATTCACAAGTACACTTGAATTCATAAACACAATTTGGGATGGCGTGCAACGGCAAGGCATTCCTTGGATGGTTGATTGGCAGGCTTCTAGTAGGATTGATAAAGATGAGCTCAGATGCATTGTATGTTCTTCCTATAGTGCAGCCTAATAGTCGATTGATTGTTTAGCAATATTCTCCCATTTAAAGTTGAAATATATAATAACGGGCTTGTTCGGAACTGAATGTGCCGTCACGTTTGACCTTAAATGGTCGGTGTATTTTTAATGAAACGTGCAGGATATCTAAAGTTAAGTAAGGCTGATGTAATCTAGGTAATTTCTGTATCTAGAGTTTCACTATAGCAAATATTTCTTGCTCTTTTGAAAAGGTGATTAGACCAGATTTCATTTCTATTTTACTGCTAAAAAGCTTTTAAAGTGCAAGTATTGCCCTTTTTAAGAATTTTTGTGGAAGACAGAGTGCCTTATTGAGCCATCATCCTCTCTGAACATGGGGACGTCTAGGAAAGGTAGCGTGTTGCTCTGTTCCATTTCCATCGTGAATTTAATCTTAGGATGCGATGTATTCATGGTAGAAAGAAGATCTTTGGCGTCTTTCTTGTTATCAACAATTGTGAATATATCATCCATGTATCTTATGTATAATGTTGGCATCTTAATTTGGAAGACACCTTTTATTCTAGATGACCCATAAAAACGTCGGCGAAGGTTTGTCCGAGCGGACTTCCCATCGCGACTCCATCGATATGTCGATAGAGTTGCCCATTAAACAGAATTTGAACATTTTTTGCACAAAGTATCCGCAATTCACGTAGTCATTTGGGTGATGGACGGGTTTTAGCCGCATGGGCGCATATAACATCTTTTGTTCTATCAAATTGTACATTTGTAAACAACGATTCCACGTCCATGGAAATCATACACTTACCGGCGATATTTAGGAGCTTAAGTTCTTCAATAAAAGGAAAACTGTATTTTCTAGTGTAAGTGGAAAACAGTTGTCAAATTGGCTCTAGCTCCCTAACAAGCCATTTAGCTAGTCTATGTTAAGGTGCATTAGGCATAAAGAGAATTGACCGTGAATTTATATCCTTCTTATGCGTTTTGGGTAGTCCATATAATCTTGGGATGTGTGTAACTCTCGGTTTTAGGGATAGTGCGGCATTGTTATTAATCAGGTTTTTTTCCAACAACTGTTTAACCATTTTCCAGACTGATTTATCCATTGCTTTAGTTTCATCTTTCCCTGAGAGCTCTAGGCAAAATTAACTCTGGTAAATTAAAATAGATTCAATTTTTCTCCCATACTCCTTCCGATTAAAAATGACAACTCCATGGCCTTTGTTAGGCTTGGAGTTTACTATTTTCCCTGATGTTTCAATGCGGAAAGGGCAGCCAAGTGTTCTTCGGTTAGTGGTGTCAGTTGCGTTATAGGAGCTTGACGGTACTGATGAGCAACGCCCACAAATTTTGCTTTCAGACAGCCAACGTCATCAATGGATCTGGGTACTAGGTCAGCTAGTTGACATTTTAAATCTTCAAATTAGGCTTCAATGTCAACTGGGTTTGTTTCATGAACATTAACAAGCAAAAGCAACTTATCTTGTCAGGGACATGTTTTGTCTGATCCAAGCGAGAGTTGATAATTGAAACAGTTTCAATTGAGTCTTTAATTTTTGATTGCGTAAAGCGGTTCAGTTTTTTTAATCGCAGGACGTAAGTTGCCCCTACGTAAGATCTTGTAGAAATCCAATGGATATTGCTTGCTGTTTATACAGCTCTGAAGAAATTCAATCCCTGTATTTTCTTTCGTAACTTTGCATCTTAATTTTACGTCTGTCCAAAGACTTAATTATATCCAGTGGGAGGTGCTGTTTGTAAAATTTGAAGCATTTTATCCCAGGTATGAAGTTAAAACAGGAGTAAACAGCAGGATTTATTGGTACAAAAACCGTTTGTGACGGCTTATTAACGGTAACCGGTCTTTGCATAACACTGATAACGAATGGAAGTAGACAGCAGTTTGAATTTACAGAAAATTAATACATAACAGCAGGAGTCAGAGGTCAACGTAAAGAATAATCGGAACAACGTGCTTAAAACTTCAGGGGAACGAAAAGGTGGGGGAGGTGTTAACACAAATCAAAGCCACGAGAAATCCAGGGGTGAAAATTACCAGGGCAATTGTAGATTGACCACGTGGTCTAGTTGCTGGCATGAACAGCTCGGGCGTTGCGCTACTTAGAAGCAGCGTATATACGTAGGGAGAAATCCAACCTCTGCAACCAACTAGACCACGTGGTCAATCTACAATTGCCCTAGTAATTTTCCCCTCTGGATTCCTCATGGCTGTGAGTTGTGTTTACTCATCCCCCACCTTTTTCTCTGGAGTTTTACGTTAATGCGTTGACCTAATTATATTTTACGTTCACCTCTGACCCCTGCTGTTATGTATTGATTTTCTGTAAATTCAAACTGCTGTCTACGTCCATTTGTTATTCGTGTTATGCAAAGATGGGTTGCAGTTGATAAGCCGTCACGAAATTTGTTGGTAACAAGAAATCCTTCTGTATAAACCTGTTTTAAATTCATACCCGGGATAAAATGCTTCAAAGTTATCTAATACGTTTCCTACTTAAAAATGACTTGCTCTTTGACGTTTCTGGTGAAGTTCAAATTCATGAATCATTTTCCTAATTATCCTCGTAGAGAAAATCAGTAGCTTTTCTCTGTGAATAGTCTCAATGGGCATACACTGATGAAATTTACGACGGATGAAACTGCCTGATAATACGCCACAGTATATGGTTGGTAATCGTCAACCTGTTCTTATAGTATGTGAGACGTACCTTCCATTGCGACCCGGAGCATGAACTTCGAGTTCAACCAACTGGTGGCACAAGGATAGTTGGTCTGACCTCAGCATCAGAGTGGTCATTTCTGACAGACGGACTACAAATAATAATTCCAGCATACAGTGTCTTTGCCGGTAAAAGATCGTAAAATGTCACTCGAATTTGGATAACTGTTGTGGACTAGGTAGGTATGCGAGGAGCCTGCACTCGAGATTTTATGGTATTACAGAGGTGTCCGTTGATGAGGACTACTAAGTAAAATCACATTCCGAAGGGATTACCGACAAAGACGGTAATCTCATTCTACATACATCCTAAGTCGTTGTGCCACAGCCTGTAGGTATCTACATCAAACATGAAAGGACCACGGGACGACCATGCATGGCGTACGCACATCAAACACTTCAAATTCCATTCATGTTAAAAAGACCGAACAAAAAATGTAATGCTGCCTCAGGCCCAGATGTGGTAGACGTGAAAGTACAAACTAAAGTTGCATCTCGCGGAGACAATCTGCAGAACAATGAAACGGACATGTCTGCCTCGTTCCATACTTAGCGGCATTTGGTGCTTAAGAGAAAACTAGCAATATGAGTCTAGTCGACTTCGCATTAAAATCGAACAGTATGGCAAAAGAACATGAAAGGTTCGTGAATTTGCCATAAGGATGGAAAAGGAAATTACCCGCAGGCTAACTTACACATTGACATTCGGATGAGAGCTGTTCTGAACTCGTCCGCGAATGAAAACCAGGGTAGTAATTACACTACTGAAGGCTTAAAAATGATCCGATTTTGACTGAAAATAACGTCTCATAAAAACAGTTAAACTGGTAGTCACGGCAAGACACCATATACTTTCATTTGTACCTAGCGTGTGGTTTGTTCGAGCGCAATTTGAAAATATTATCTCGCATTGCATGCGCAACTTACAAACCTACACTCCCAGTATAATATCAGAAACGTGGGTTTTAAAAAATCATTAAAATTATATTACGTATAATGGATTTCAGAAAGACATAATTTCCACGGAGTGAGTACATGGAGAAAATTTTCTGCATCTCACCCAGTTAATATAATTGGATTTATTTTTCAGCCATGGAAAACGGTGGCTTGCTTTACGAAGGTACTTGAAGGGATTTTTAAGCGGACGTTAGCCTGGCAAAATATATGAACAAAATCTGGATTATGATTTCATGATCTGCCCCTATGACAGGTCACGCCGTTGCAGCGCTGGACCAATTGGAGGCCAGATCAGGCCATGGCAGGCGTTAGTGGGGATGCGCATAGGCAAAACGTTGGTGTATGGAGGGGATGCCGGCACACTTAACACAGTTTCAAGCCCCGCCTGTAGCATGCGCCATCTCCCGCCTCCGGTCTACCCGAGTCTGTCTTGCAACTGGGCCCATGTCTGTGTGCGTGTGTGGGTGGAGAGAGAGAGTGTGTGTGTGGTAGATGCTGCGCAAGTATTATATCATTCTAACAAAATTTACCCCTGGATTAAGTTTTATGTTAATGTACGCTACAACATTCCTAACTCGGTCATTACTAGTTTGATACATAAGTAAAGATTTTTAATCAATATCGGACGAGACTGGGCTTCAGCTGCCCCTACCGACTAAATATTGGAGTTGTGGGTTGAAGAAAACGTGAAAACAGGAAAAGGCGGAGATCTGCCCTTGATATTTTGCGACTACAGAGCTCTGCGATGTGAATCATCTGCATCTGTGCGAACAATTGGGTGGAGTACGCTCAGTGTTGGACGGATAAAATCACAATGATCATAGAGAAAAACCTCATCGGGGGGTGGGGCTGTACCTTTCAGCCACGGAAAATAAACTAACACACATGTCGGCTTTCGAGCAGCACTGACGTTGGAAAAGGCCTGAAAGTACTTTTGTTTGCAAATTTTGAACATCAATTCCTTTGTAGCTTTAAGGAGATTCTTATTCCACCAACTGTACTAATAGGCTTGTCTTCGTAAAATTCGGCAAATATTAAAAGTAGTTCGAATAATCGACTGCCGCGAATAACGAGTTAATCGATTTTCAATATCCTGCCCTATTAACGACCATAGACTGCTGCCATTGCGGAAATTTTTGCGTGTCTGACACGAGGAGAAAGTATGTAAGATTTCAGGGACGTAAGTTTTTCGCAACATTGTTGGTAACGCTGCGCGACTCCTGGTCACACATTCTGGGAAATTCGATGGTAACACTGCAGGTAGCCAGTTAAATCAGCTACACTTCCATGTGCCTAACAGGTCACTGGAAAAGCTAGCCACGAGAACGATTTTTAAATCACTAAAACTAATCTGCCTTACTGGTGCTACAACCCCCACTCCCTAAAAGGTTCCAGTTTCACCATCAGAATACTAAGGCTCGAATGTGTGAAGGCGCCAGACTAATGCACTCCCCCGTCAGAGAATGCTGAGTAGGTTTTAAGATGTAAGTCTCAATCATAATTAATTGTTGTTCAAATAGTTTACATCTAACTATTGGGGGCATGCGTATAGCAAGGCAGGCACGTAAAAAACAGCACCTCTGTGAGGCGGACGACGGTTCTGGACTCAAATGCTCATCAGGACGACTCACCACTGGGGGGGTCTTCCCTCCCCTTATGGCACAGCAACACACTAGAAGAAAGTTGTCTCGCCACGCCACAAACCCGCATCATGAGTTCCTCGACTCAGCAACGACCTCGTACGGGCCCCCACCCACCCCCTAGCCCACTGTCACGCTCTCTGGGGTGGGGGGGGACCGGCGTAACGGACTCGGCAACGTCAAAACGAGAAAGTCCTGACAAGAAGACGCAGATCACACACCCACACATGCGTGCAATACTCGGTGCAGCCCTAAACACCTGCTCTCCGGGTCGAGTAGGTTCTGGAACCTCACGGCCAGTGACGCGACAATCAACATTGCAAGGGAGGGAGGGCGTGGAAGCTGGTAGTAGTAGTCTATACCCCGCTGTGTGTGTCGTTGCGTGCGTGGAGAACGTGTGCTCGTAAAACGCGGACACAGATCAGGGCTGCGCCGCATGATCCGCACCAACGCCCGATCGTTGGACTGCGTGGGTGGGTGACGGTGTTGGGGACGAGAGTAGGCCATTTAAAACGAGGGTTTGCCATGATTGCGTAAAGTAACCGCAGAGCAGGCGATCGACGGTTTGACTTCGTCTCGATCTCCGGCTGTACGAGTGTCCATAGTTTGCAGAGAATGCAAGCAGGAGTGTCATAACCGTCAAGCTCGGAGGTTGTGGTGGTAAGCATGCCTTGCATGGTCACCCAAACAGGACAGAGGAATAGGAACCGACCACAATATATGTGGTTTTGCGCAGAATTCCGGGGAGAATAGGTTTAGGATTCAAGTGGGTCTTAGGTCAAGGTTAAGGTAAGGTAAAGGCTAAGTTTTAAGAGTTGGGCTCGTATTAATCATAAGGTTTAGGTTTAGGGTAAGGCTATGGTTAAAATCAAGAAGACACTTTAGTTTTATGTTGGGGTTAATCTTGCGGTTAAGCCATGTATTTCTGGTTTTGATCGGGAATATAAGCTATGGTAAGTAGGCGCTCACCGGTCGGGTACAGGACTCACTCGTCCCGTTGTGCCATGGGGCTAACTCTCGAGCCCCGCCAGCAGCCGCAAGGCAGCTCAGGACATAGGCAGAATAACATGACCAACAAAGACAAGGGAGGCTGCAATGGCCATTTCTGGCTTAGTAACCGCCATCAGCCAGCCATACCCAATCCCAGGCGCAGCGGCGCCCGAGGCTCGAACTTGCGACCTGTTAGGCAAGAGTCTTAGGCTCTACCCACTGCGCCACAAGCTCGTTGTCTTGCCGGTTTCAATCGGGAATATTAGGTATGGTAAGTGGGTGCTCACCGATCGATTACAGGACTCACTCGTCCCGTTGTGCCATGGGGCTAACCCTCGAGCCCCGCCAGCAGCTGCAAGGCAGCTCAGGACATAGGCAGAATAACATGACCAAAAGAAGACAAGGGAGACTGGAAGGGCCATTTCTGGCTTATTGGCCGTCATCAGTTAAACATAGACAACCACAGGCACTGCGGCATCCGTGGTTGATAGACAATAAATTGCCATTCCAGTCTCCCTTGTCTTTGTCGGTCATGTTATTCTGCATCCATACTGTTATGATAACCATTTTTGAGAACGTCTGTCCGGCAGGTTTCCTTGATACATCTGATGTAAGGCAATATTGATTATTCGCACAACTGGATATCAGATAGTATCCAACACGAAACCAGTTCAGCACTTTAACTCAGAACAGCGAAAAGTTTACTGGATAAAGAAGGTTATTAGTCATTCCATAAAAGGATAAGTGGACTCAGAGGTGGCAGGTAAAAGTTCAAACACGCTTTAAAAATACAAAACTTGCTAGGTTATTGCAACAGTAAGCGGCCGCCATGTGCTACAATTTGTTCTTTCGCGATTTTGGTTCACAGCAGCTAAATCAATGTGCCAATTTATGTCTGAATAAGCGCAGGGTATAAATTTAAGACACTCTCCATCCCCGAAGCACCAGTTGACGATCGTGGATGCATGAAGAAGCGAATTTTTGCGTTTCGCCACCATCTACGCCATCGCGGTTATATCATGGAATCTTTTTAGCTGACTGCCTTCTTAACACGATAGCCAACGAAATCCCTAGGGCGTAAAGAATTTCTGGGTAGAATGTTCATCAATTTTTGTGTCAGTTTTATTTTGTGGTTCCTCAAGCTTCCTTTAACGAGTTTGGACACTTACTAATGTACGAGAGGATTCGCCAAGTATTTGATTTGAATGCCTGATTCACACTAACTAATTTCGGAAATTATTTTCACACTTCAGAATGAAGGTTGAAAATAAACGTCCACTCCTGGATAGTCTCGTGCAATAAAAAACTGAGAGAACATTACCTACATCTTGTTCACAGCAGAGAAACTTATTGGACAGTGATTTTTCATTATGATACCAACATCCTCGTCTCTGACAAATGGAGTACCGATAGCATTGTGTTCAGTCGAGCAAAACACTTTAGTCTGGCAAAGCAAGATGCCACATTGAACTAACTAACCTTTTTCGAATAAGTTTACATAAATTTTTGCCAAACAGCTTTCATACGTCAATGCATGAAAGGACAAGATTCAACACAAAATGAAATTACCTAGTACGAATCAAGCGTATGAAGCAAATACTTAGCGAATATTTTCGTACATGAGAAACGTGTCTGAACTCGTTTGATATCTTGTTAACATTGCAGTTGACTAAAAGTTGCTATGAGATGCCTGCGATTGCCTATGATGTGGCGAAACGTGAAAAATCGCTTCTTCACGCATCCGAGATCGTCAACTGGCAATTTAGGCTGACTCCATCTGCTTGAGGTGGTCGTGCTACCGGGCCGCCTGTGGCGGAATTTCCATCTTCGTCATCTGCTCCTCCAACCACGTGGAGAGCTTCTCAAAGCATGCTTCCGGTTGGTCAGTTAAATGCTGTTTATTTGTTGATAATAATAATAATAATAATAATAATAATAAAATCTCATGGCTTTCATCCTTATGCGTTATAGTCATCTGTACACTTGTAAAAGTTCTACTTTCAAAATGGCATTCACAAAATATAAGTCAGATTGTTTTTAAATCAAACGACTGTCTGTAATTGATGTGTTGTTTAGTTTGAGTTCAGCTTATCCATTGGA
Source organism: Schistocephalus solidus (assembly GCA_017591395.1). NCBI lineage: Eukaryota > Metazoa > Platyhelminthes > Cestoda > Diphyllobothriidea > Diphyllobothriidae > Schistocephalus > Schistocephalus solidus. Next base: position 109,627 of record WEDG01007575.1, on the reverse strand, counting down.
AACACGGGACACATAGGGTTCTTCAAGCTCTTCGTGAAGAGCTGCAGACAAAACTGATTGATGTTGACCATTGCAATGTTCTGCTACCCATTGCGTGAAGAATTCAGAGAGAAGGTTTGACCTATATATTTTTTTTCGTAGTTTTATTTCGTGTGTCCACGAAGATGAGGCGAAAGATGTTACTGAAGTACGTCCACAAAGCGCAACCCTTGCTCAAGGTCACGTATTATCCTGTAACCTACGATAATATAAACTCTCTGTTGCCTGGAACCACGACAGTCCGGTATTTCAATCTAAGATTGTTAACTAAAGCCTTCAACTTGCTTTGTTGCACAATGTTGCACTTTCCCGAGACATATTTCGCCATTTGTGAGTCAGGACCGCTCAGCCTGTGCGGCGTATTCTAGGTGAGGTCGAACAAAGGTGTCATGGACCTTACCAAAGATATGTTGCGAAATCTACAAACGCCCTTTTGATAGTAGGCAGCACTCATATGACGTTGTTTGTAGCCTGGACGCATTCCAATGATAGCTTCAGACTGCTCTGGAGTCAAAGCCGTGTCTTTGGACAAAGATTCTATGAAAATTTGAGTGCCTTTACGCATTACACCCTCATGCTGCCAGCTGAACACAAAGTGCGTACGGCACACTCTCGCACGTTTACGTCCGGGGGTCATATCTTGGGACCATATTGCAGTCAATCCAGATTATTTTATGAGACTTTGTGGTCTTTCGGGCCCTTACTGGCTTACCCCAGCTTAACGTCTTCAGCAAACATGATCCTACTGCAGCCTAGTTCCTGAAGACTTTTCTTAACATAAAAGGTGGAGACTAAGGGTCCAAGAACGGAGCGCTGAGGAACAGCACAAGTCACGTTCACCCAGTCCAATTTATCCTCTCTGATACAAACGCTTTGTTTTCGACCAATCAAAAAAGACTTTATCCAGTTACCCCTTATGCCAAGTGCTCTCAGTTTATGTAAAAGATGGTGGCGGGGCAGATGGTCAAAGGCTTTTCGGAAATTGAGATACAGTACATTAACTTCGAAGCCCTCTTCTAAAGCATTGGTCAAGTGAGGTCGGTAGCTTTGAAAGGCAGCAGCACCCTCACAGAAAAGCATGCTGAATCTTCTACAAGGCGTAATTTTCCATCCCCAAATTGTACTATAGCACTCTTACCAAGAAATTGTATTGTTTTGGATGAAAGGCAAGCTAATTGCTGTTATCTTGCTATCTTCCGCGGCGAGGGTAAGCGTCCTGTTCAAGCTGACTGTTAGAAGATAGATGAAGGAGGTATTACTAGCTCTGTTAGCAGTTTCTTTATAATCAGCCAAGGAACCAGTGGAGGCTTAATAAGCGGCACCAATAGGTTACTTTACTTTATCATTGCTACTGACATGTTTTCGGTAGGCGTGTTAACGTCCAGATAAAACCAAATTTCCTTAAAAACCCTGCCATTAGAGTTTTCTCTAATTAGGGGGTTGGGATAAGTGCTGGGGGAGTTAGGGTAAGGTTATGGGTTTTGGTGGTTTGTTTTCGTTTCTACGTTTTGTTTTCAGCTCTAGGGGAGGTTTATGGTTCTGCTATAGTTGGCTGTCGGTCCTGGTGGTCAGATTCGGCTTGATGGATTCGCATTTGTGTGCCACGGTTGTGCCTGGAAGGTTGTAATTCAGGCGTTGCTGGTTGTGGATACGGGTTGGGGTTGAGATTATGTAGTAAGTGACGCTTAGGGAAAGGATTACGACACTTATCCAGCATTCACATGGCGAACAACTGCGGCTGTAACATAGCACAGACAACATACTGTCATTTGTTCCCCCTAGGTTCTCCGTTCTCTGCGTTAAAAGAGAAACAAGTAAACACCCACATTTAAATGACTCTTGCATTCCTCTTTCCCCCTGACTCCACTGCATCCACTGCAGCTTTTAGGGAAGTCCAAAAATTTGAACGAAATCCGCCACTTGTTGTTCGAGTGTTGGCTAATGCAACAGAAGCAGATGTGCTCGCTTCAAGTATTGTATTCTCACTACCCTATCCGACCGCCCTGTTTCCACACAGTTCACGGGCTATTGAATTTAAGCCACCACTGTTTTTTTTCTCCTCAATGCATATCAAAAGTTTCTTGTATGTGCATGGCTTGGTCCATTTTTCCCAGTAGATAGTACTATTTGCCATATTTTCTTTATATTAACTACGATGAGAAGGTCATTTGTAAACGACACCAGCACCATTTTCAAGAAAACGTGGCGCAATTGTGCGACGCAGTCTCGAACAACCGTTCATGAGGCCGATAGTTGCAGCTTTCGGTTACTTAATATCTTCTGTTTTCTTCCAATGCTCCTCTCTGTTGCGTAACAATTTTCTTCACAGCGAATGGAGGCATTTTTTTCTGAAAATTTTGAAATGAAACTTTTAAGATAAGGCATATCGCTCTTTTCTCTCTCTCTCTCTCACACACACGTGCAGTTCATGGAAATATGCAACGCAATTGCATCGACGACAATACCCAGACTTGCAAGAGATATTAAAACCCCAGGAGAGGCTCTTCATGGGTGCCAGCGCAGACGTCTAAGCTAAACCGCATGTACACTTATTCGTCAAATTCATGGTGCATGGACAACTAATCTTCTACGTGACATTGGAAATTAAAAACTAAACATTTCCTGTGCATTTACCATTTGCAACGGCCGTGGGGCAGTCACGGGGACTAAAATAACGTAAGGAATATACTGATAGATTTCATGCTGTTGTTATTTGGTTAACTTCGTTTCATTTAGCGGATCTTGGAAGAACATATATGAACTTATAGGACAACGCAAAGAACAAACTGGTTACCTTGTCAGGCCAGAAATAATATTCGATCGGGAATAGTAACATTAGAACATTACAAACAAAGACCAGGGAAACTGGAATGGAAATTTCTGTCTTATTAACCGTCATCAGCCAGCCATACCCCACCGCAGTTGTTTCGCACCACAGGCTCGAACCCACAACCTGTTGGGCAGAAGGCTAATGCTCTAAATATTAAGCCCCGGCCTCGTGGTCTTGTCAGCTAAGATCGGGAATATGCAGGTTGGTGGATAAACGCTCACCGATCGGTTACAGTACTCACTCGTTCCGCTGTGCCTTGGCTCTTATAAAGCAGTGCAATCGACGTAGATTTCCAACTGCCCGGCAGACACGCAGCCTTGAAGGATGTATGGAAAAGCAAACAGTGGTTTTGAAAACTCACGGGCGAGTGCCTTTAACGTTTCGCCGGTACCTAATCGAACTTGGTAATATTAATTCCTTTAACTATAATAGCTATTTTATAACAATCTCTTTGGTTAAGTTGTGTATGCATATGAGGGTTTCTTGCAGAGTCCTCGAGGGATAGGATTAATATACAGCCGAGATTATAAATAGAATTATATACAAGCAGCATAAAATATGATTATGTGTGAGATGTAAGGAGCAATGTTACACAAAATTTGTAGAGATCGATAGATATAAAATGAAAGGGCGAAATAAAATTGATGGCCATCCAATGCTAATCTTTAAGTGAGAGTTGTCGGTTATCATAAAAAGCAATCCAACTGCTTTTGGACACATCCACGGTATTAGACGTCATTATTGCGCTTGGAAGTGAGTTCTATGATCGAACCACTCGCTGACTGAAAGAAAACTTTCGTTGAGCTAGGCGCATAAATTCGCGTTTGACCTTATATGGATGACCACGTACGTGAGTCACGTTTTAAAACTCAAATAAACCTTCAGACTTCAGCTGACAGACATGTCCGTGGATAGTGTGGAATATCCATAGCAGTTCATATCTCATTTGTCTATAAGATAAAGGAAAGATGTTCAGCTTCATAGGTCTTTCTGGATATGACAGGGTCATAAGACCGTCCACCGGTTTTGTCGCCCGTCTTTGCACCTGCTCGATGGGATCAGTATCAGTATATTTGAGGGAGATATATGTGGGTAACCTTTGAATTCTTTATTTGTACATGCGAGTTGAGATATCAAAAAATAGTATCTCGGGATGTTGACGAGGCCAATTGATATGAGCCACCTGGGTGGAATATAGTTGAAAAAGAGCAGAAAAAAACTGTCGCCCTTTGGGAAGTGTCCAAGGGCGGCATCGCGGAGGTCACCTGGATCATCACCAAAGTACGGAAGATACAGCCAGACACTCCCTTGCTGGTTGCAGAGTCCGCCCAGTGAGTTCAAGGCAGAAATATCCGCCCAGATCATCCTCGGTCCGTTGAGGTTCAAACCAAGGGAGAATCTTCATAGACTGCATGAAATATGGCCGCCAGGTTCGGCTGATGCAAACGCTCATGGTGTTGCCAAGGTGTAGCGATTGTTAAGCAGGGAAGACCTTGGGTACCTCCGAATGGAAATTATGGGAGTGCGACCCCTCGAATGAAAATAATAAATATAAAGAAATATTACTACAATATAGCTAGTAGTATTGTAAATACCTTATTTTCTAACGTCGCCCTTTCAGCTTTCGGTTCGTGTTGGAGCTCACACCATTATATCGAGCTAACTTTTGCTTAAAATCCTCCAGGGATTCCGACATAACATCCAGAGGAAAATTATTACAAGCTTCGATTACTCTTTTTGAGAAGAAGTACTTCCGAGTGTCTAGCCTAGCTCCAGTCACACGTACTTTGAGAGGGTGACCTCTCAATTTCGTTGTTGTTGCTAACTCGACGAAATCACCTGGGACAAAACAACAGTCCTGAACGCGTAGTATGCGGAATGCTAGTAGCAGTTCTCCCCGAAGCTGTCTATAGCACAAGGGAAAGAGATAGAGATTCCACAGCCGAGTTTCATAAGGCTGTGAGCCATGTACAAAGAGAAGTTCAGTTGCTCGCCTTTGGACCGTTTCCAGGACGTCGATGTCCTTCACCATCCAGGGTCTCCAAGCTTGGATAGCCGGACTCAAACTGCGGCCGCACGAATTTTCCGAATAATTTAGCGAAGCAGTTGGTAGTGAAGGCTGCCAAAGCTCGTTTAACGAGGTACAGAATCGACATGGCTGGCTTCGCTACCTTTGCACAATGTAGGGAGGGTTTAAGCGAGTGCGTGATCCAGACTCCCAGGTCCTTTTGGGCATCCACTTCTTTCAATGGAATGCCATTCAGACTGTAAAGCGTACGGTTCGAAGGATTGCTTTTCCCGACTCGTATGATGTTGCACTTGCTCTCATTAAACGGCAAGAGCCAGTAAGTTGACCATTTTTTGAGTCGATTTCAGTTTGCCTGCAAGTTCTCTTCGTCAGCCGCAGTTTGAATGACGCGCCAAAGTTTGATATCATCGGCAAACATGGCACTATCGCAGTCCAGTTCGTTGGCACAATCGTTGATGTAGACAATGAACAAAATAGGGCCGAGAACAGATCCATGGGAAACACCACTCTCAACCTCAACCTTGGTCGACTGTTTGTCGCTGATATGGACAGTTTGTGAGCGGCTAGTTAAGAAGTTTTCTATCCATGTCAGAAGTCTACCTCTTATGAGGCGGTGGTGCGGCATGCTATCGAAAGCCTTTTTGAAGTCAATAGACTGCGCGCACCGTATTTCCTCTATCAACCACTTCAGTCCAACGTTCTAAACAGTAGAGCAAAATTGTGACCCAGGACCTACCTCTACGGAAACCATGCTGGACCTCGGAAAGCATATGGTTATGTTCTAGAAATTGCATTACTTGTTGCTTAATTATTTTTTCCATGATATTGCAGCAAATTGAAGTAAGGCTGACCGGTTGATAATTTTTGCGGAGACCCGGCTTCCACCCTTATAGAACGGCGTAATTCATGCGGATTTCCAGTCAACTGGTAGACTTCCGGTCTGGAAGGATGTTTAGAAAAGCGTAGAGCGTGGTTTCGCCAGTTCTCTCGCAAGCTCTTTCAACAGCTTGGCAGGCAGTTCATTGGGACCCGGTGACTTAGATTCCTTTAACCCCAAAAGTTCCTTGAGGACAATAGTCTCGGTGAAATGAACAGTCTCGAATATTGTATCCATTTCGAAGCCATTGGTAGGGTAATCATATCTCGTTTCCTTTGTAAAAAAACAGACCTGAAAAATTCCGAAAGATGATCAGTCTTCGCACCGTCTTCAGTAAGGTCTATGCCCTCGGCGGCCCTCAGCAGGGGTATCAGATCCTTGTTCCGTGTATTCTGCCTGAGGTAACCGTAAAACAGTTTCGTGTTCATGGTGACCCGGTTCAGTAGGTCCACTTCAATATCCAGTCTTGTTCTAAAAATAAGGCCCTTGACCCGATTTCTCTGCATTTTTTACGCATTTAGAAATGCAGGAGTTCCATCCGTAAGCGATTTTTTTCCACAATCTCCGCTTTGTGTTAACTTCAATTTTTAAGGCCTGCGTAAGCCATCGCGGTCTGGTGGTTAAACGTTTTGTCAAAATCGGACAGTGACTTTCGATGAGCCTGTGCAGGAGTTCCTCATCCAGGGCATCCATGCTAACGAAATTACTGAAGATCCGCGTAAACAGTTCGGGAGGAAAGCGCGCCTGATCCAGTGCATGATGCTCGTAGGCTTTCGTCCAGCTATTTTAGAGTTTTTGGAGGGCATTCGTTTTGAAGCTATCCAGATACCTAGATATTTTGTGCTAAACAAGTTAAGCGTGGTAAGCCTTTCTGAATATTCCAGGATCTTAAGACCGTCCACCGATTTTGTTACCCGTCTTTACACCTGTTCGATGGGATCACTGCCTTTCTTCATCCATGGTATTCGACGTCACTTGTTCGCTTGGCAGTATGCTGTACGGTCGAACTACCTAGTGAGTAAAAGGAAACATCCGTTGATCTAGGTATGCTTATTGGCGTTTGACGTTGTATTGCTGACCGTGCAAGTGATTCACGCTTGTAAACTTGAAGATATCTTCGTGTTCGAACAATCAATCATATCCGTGGAAAATGCAAAATGCACACAGTAGGTTGTACCTCAATGGAAACAAATTGAGCTAACTCAGTATTTTTGCATATGAAAGAGTTCTAAGACAGTCCACCAGTTTTGTCATGCTTCGTTGCACCTGCTTGATGAGACTACTGCCCGTCTTCATCCTGGGAATCCATGCTGACAGTCCGTATTCCAAATGAACCTACCACAGGTCCGCGCGAACATTTCTGGAGGACAGACTACGAAAGCGCGCCTAGTCTAATGCATGACGCTCGTTGGTTTTTTGACGGCTCTTTTAGAGCGCTCGAAGGGCAGTAGGTTCTAAACTACCCAGCCTGTTTATCAAGTTTTTCTTGTAGTTTCTGTACATGTTCAGCACAGCTTATGGTTTTAAAGATTTTTTATCATCTTCAAAAACAGTCATCATCATCAGCGTCACAGGGAAGATACTCAGTGCAGCTGTTTATATAGATGATAATATCTAAATCTGGACTCTGTTGAACACTACTTTTTACCAGTACAGACCTACAAGCGCCGTTAGACGCAGCCAGATCGTTTGCACAACCTAGGACGGATTAAGGGGGCTTGGAGAGACAGATGGGAGTGCCGAAGTCCTAAAGTGAAAAGCGGAGGACGGTATGAGGCCAATGGGGCCCTCTTTATGCGGACCGCCCACACAGAAAAGGACTGATATTTCTCACACGCAGCATTGGAGGAGTAGTTTAGAATAAGACCAGAGAGGTGCCTTTTTAAAACTGAGATATATTTGATTTTGCAATAATGCATCAAGCCCGATTTTCAGTCGGCAATACAACGAAATCTGGAGCAGAAATTCTACAATGGGAAAAGACAAGGCTTTCATTTTCCGTGCTAATGCTGACGCGCCCGTCAAATGCTAATATTCTCATAGGCATAACTGGAACCGTTTAGACATACCCACGCAGATCTTGCACTGCTTCTGTTTCTAAGGTTGAAACTTATAAAAGCAAACGAACAACGCAGGTGTAAAGGCCAAACTCCGGATGCATCTTTCAGTGTTGAAGCCCTCAGGACTACTTGCAGGTGTGTACTAATGGCAGTCTGTTTCTTGGCCAATCCCGGTCCTCCAAAACAGCCAATCCCCTTCAGGCTGACGCAGACATGACTGTAGTAGACGGACCTACCACGGAGTTTGAAGTCTAGTATCAGAATCAGTATAATTGAGGGAGATGTAGGTGAGTCACCTTTGAATTCCTTATTTGTATATGCGAGTTGTGGTATGAAAAAAATAGTATCTCGATATATTGGCGAAGCCAACATAGTGGAACATAGTTGAAAAAGAGCAGACAGTGAAAAAAAAACTCCCGGTGATATTTAGGCGAAAAATACTGTCGCTCTTGAGGGGGGTCCAACGGGGGGCATTGCGGAGGTTACATTAATCAGCCAGAGGCTCCCTTGCTGATTGCAGAGTCCGTTGAGGGATTTCAAAGGCGGAAATATATGCCCAGATCATCCTCGGTCCATTGCGGTTCGAACCAAGGGCGAACGTCCATACACCTCATGTACGACGGCCGCCAGATCCAGCTGATGCGAACACTCGCGTTGTCACCAAGGTGTGCAAATAATTAAGCAGCGAAGACCTCGAGGACCCCAGCATGGGAATTATGGGAGAGTGCAAGACCTCAAACAAAAACAAACATAAATACATGTTACTTAAATATAACAAGCAGTATTATAAATACATTATTTCTAACGTCGCCCTTTCAGCTTTCGGTTCGTGTTAGAGCTCAAACCATTATATCGAGCTAACTTTTGCTTAAAAGTTTCCAGGGATTCCGACATAACAACATCCAGAGGAAAATTATTACAAGCTTCGATTACTCTTTTGGAGAAGAAGTACTTCCGAGTGTCTAGCCTAGCTCCAGTCACACGTCCTTTGAGAGGGTGACCTCTCAAGTTCGTTGTTGTTGCTAAATCGAAGAAATCACCTGGGACGAAACAACAGTCCTGAACGCGTAGTATGCGGAATGTTAGTATGAGGTCCCCCCGAAGATGTCTATAACGCAAGGGAAAGAGATTGAGATTCGACAGCCGTTTTTCATAAGGCTGTGAACAATGTCCAAGGACAAGTTTTGTTGCTCGCCTTTGGACCTTTTCGAGGATGTTGATGTCCTTCACCGCCCGGGGTCTCCAAGCTTGGATAGCGGACTCCAACTGCGGCCGCACGAATTTTCCGAATACTTTAGCGAAGCTGTCGGTAGTGAAGGCTGCCAAAGCTCGTTTAACGAGGTACAGAATCGACATGGCTAGCTTCGCTACCTTTGCACAATGTAGGGAGGGTTTAAGCGAGGGTTTGATCCAGACTCCCAGGTCCTTTTGGGCATCCACTTCTTTCAATGGAATGCCATTCAGCCTGTTAACCGTACGGTTCGAAGGATTGCTTTTCCCGGCTCTCATTAAACGGCAAGAGCCAGTCATTTGACCATTTCTGGAGTCGATTTTAGTTTGCCTGCAAGTTCTCTTCGTTAGCCGCAGTTTAAATGACGCGCCAAAGTTTGATATCATCGGCAAACATGGCACTATCGCAGTCCAGTTCATTGGCACAATCGTTGATGTAGACAATGAACAAAATTGGGCCGAGAACAGAGCCTTGGGGAACACCAATCTCAACCTCAACCTTGGTCGACTGTTTGTCGCTGATATGGACAGTTTGTGAGCGGCTAGTTAAGAAGTTTTTCTATCCATGTCAGAAGTCTACCGTTCACGCCTATGCGTTTGAGTTTATAAAGAAGGCGGTGGTAAGGCATACTATCAAAAGCCTTTTTGAAGTCGATATAGACTGCGTGCACCGTATTTTCTCTATCGACCGCTTCAGTCCAACGTTTTTTTTCAGTTCAGTTCAGTTTTATTAAGGGAAATATAGGCGAAGCCTTTGAGCTCCCTATTGATGTCAGTAACACTGTTAATTAAAAAGGCTGACATATAATGGACGTTGGACAAAGGGTTATCTCCCGGACACACTGCAGGGCATCGGACAAACAATTATAAAATAATGTTACTCAAAAATATGGAGTAGTATGTTATGTGACGCGAAAATTGTCGATGGGAATACGTTTCAGGAAATGTGTTAGGTTCGGATGTCGTGGTGGTACTTATGGCTGTACTGGTCAAACTTCCGCTTAAAAGTGTCAACGGATGGGGAGATGATTATGTCGGCCGGCAGAGCATTCCAGGCCTTAATCACTCTGTTGGAGAAGAAGAACCTTGTGTCGAGTCTTGCACCTGTCACTCGTAGTTTAATGGGATGCCCTCGCAAAGTAGTGGTAATGGCCAGATCAAAGAAGTCGCCAGATGCAAGGCAGCAATCCTGAAGCCGAAGCATTCGAAAAGCTTGTATTAAGTCGCCGCGTAGCTGTCTATAGTCCAGAGGAAACAGATCAAGATTAGACAATCGTGTCTCGTAAGGCAGGCAGCTTTGACCTTGAACAAGCTTGGTTTCACGTCTTTGGACCTTCTCAAGGGTGTTGTGGTCTTTGACAGACCACGGTCTCCAGGCTTGTATGGCAAATTCCAATTGTGGTCGCACGAACATCCCGAAGACCTTATTAAAGCACTCTTTGTCGAACTTTGCAAACGCTCGCTTAATTTGATACAAGCTTGACATGGCAGATTTTGCTACTTTTGAGCAATGGAACGATGGCTTCAGTGTGGGCGTGATCCATACTCCTAGATCTTTCTGAGCCTCTACCTCTGGTAGCGGTGTGTCGTCCAGATAGTCAATTCTCTGGTGCCCTGAGCTGGTTCTGCCAAATCGCAGAATATTGAACTTGGTAGCATTGAACTTGGTAGCACTTGGTAGCATTTTAAACAGTAAAGCAAATTTGTGACACAGGATCTACCTCTACGGAAACCGTACTGGACCTCGGATAGCAGATTGTTATGTTCTGGGAACTGCATCAGTTGTTGCTTAATTATTTTTTCCTGATTTTGCAGCAAACTTAAGTTAGGCTGAAAAGGCGATAATTGTTTGCAGAGACACGGCTTCCACCCTTATAAAGCGGCTTAATCCATGCGGATTTCCAGTCGGCTGGTAGACTTCCGGTCTGCAAGGATGTTTGTAAAAGCGTAGAGAGTGGTTTTGCCAGCTCTCTCGCGAGCTCTTTCGAGAGCTTGGCAGGTACTTCATCGGGACCCGGTGACTAAGATTCCTTTAATCCCAAAAGTTCCTTGAGGACAGTAGTCTCGGTGAAATGAACAGACTCGACTATTGTATCCACTTCGAAGCCATTGGTAGGGTAATCGTAACTCGTTTCATTTTGTGAAAACCGACTGGAAAAATTCCGAAAGATGATCAGTCTTCGCACCGTCTTCAGTAAGGTCTATGCCCTCGGCGGTCCTCAGTAGGGGTATCGGATACTTGTTCCGTGTATTCTGCCTGAGGTAACCGTAAAACAGTTTTGGGTTCACGGTGGCCCGGTTCAGCAGGTCCACTTCGAAAGCCTGTCTTGTTCTAACAATAAGGCCATTGACCAGATTTCTCTGCATTTTGGACACATTTAGAAATGCAGGAATTCCGTCAGTAAGCGATTTTTTCCACAATCTCCGCTTTTTGTTAACTTCGATTTTTAAGGCCTGCGTAAGCCATCGCGGTCTGTTCGTTAACCTTTTTCTCAAAATTGGACAGTGATTTTCCATGAGCCTGTGCAGTATGTCCCGGAACGTTTCCCAGTCCTCGGTTATGTTTCCAAAGAATAAAGGTTCCCACTGAGTGCGCATGAGTTCAGCCCTCATTTCCACCGAAATCACCTTGCCAAATATTCCTTCTGATTGTTGTGGGTCTTGCTGGTATAGAAAATAGTGAGTACTCCCATCGCAGTACCACGTGGTAACTTTTACCTAGCGGTAGTAGACATGACACTTCGTCGATGCTGTCGTGCGACTTCGTGAAAACTAGGTCCAGGAAATTGGCCTGTCGTCCTTCGCACACCCTTGTTGGAAAAGTGACGTGCTGTGTGAGAAGTAGCTTTAGCGTCGTGCTCAGAAGACAACCGCCAAATGCTAGGTCAGAACTATGTGCGCAGGTTGAGCTCCAGTCTATGTGAGGCGCATTGAAGTCACCTATGATCAGGATATCCAACCGTGTAGCAATCTTTTCAAGCTCCTCTAGCAGGTAAGCATCGGCTACGGGGTCTCTTCTCGGTGGGCGGTAGACTGTCAGGACATGTAGACTTGATGTACCTGGCACTTTTACGGATAGCCATATCACCTCGGAAGTAGACGCGAGTTTATAAGTTTTGTCTAAAACTGTAAGTTCGCTTTTCACGTATGTGAGTACGCCGCCTCCTTGACGCTCTTTCCTGTCTTTTCTAAAAACTTGGTAGCAAGCCATAGTTACCTCTCGGTCGTCCACGTGTTGGGACAACCAAGTTTCTGTTACAGAAATTATATCTGGAGATAGATCGCAGACATTAATCTTAAGCTCGTCGAGCTTCGATAATATACTCTGTGCATTGGTGTACAGGAATGTTAGTTTTCGGTTTGCTCGGAAAGTTCTAACAGTCGGGCGCGAGCCCCTGTTTATTGGGCCAACTGCGTGGTAATCCGGAACGGGCCTCTCCATGGAGAGAACAATGGACGATGGATCACTTGGTCGTTGTAAATAACCAAATTTGTTTCCCCCTCGCAGAGCCACCGTCTCAGTTCAATGACAAGTTGATGGCGTTTTTTCCGCTCCGCAGGTGAAAATTGCTGTAGAAAAAAACTCCAGGGTTTGAGTTTTTTTACTGGCTACTGGTCAAGATAACTTTTAGAGGCCTAACTTTGAAAATTGCTGTTGAAAAAAACTCCAGGGTTTGAGTTTTTTTACTGGCTACTGGTCAAGATAACTTTTAGAGGCCTAAAGGACGTGTTGATTCAGATTGGCTTTCGGGCCGTTTTCCAAGGCGGAAGGCTTTTACCAGTTCAATCGACGTATTAGGTTCCAGAATATTGTTCAAGAGTTCATTAAAGCGGTTTATGTCTTCAGAATATCGGTCTACGGGAGTGGTAGCTGTTGATTCAGGTAGTCCCTGTATTATGAAATTTTTTTTCTGTCCATGGCATTTTTTGTACCTACGACACTGTCCTCCACTACTTAGTGGGAAGGTTTCACGTTGCGCACTGGTGACGATGGAGCGGATGCTGATTGGCTATGTGTTGGCTTTGGTCCGGTTTATTTGGTTTCGGAGAATTCCACGGGTTCGACGATTTTGAATCGCAGGTGGTATTTTCGGTTTGGGAATCAATTCCACTGCTTGTGCTTGGTGTGAGAATCTCAGTAGTTCCTGCGGAGGACAAGGCAATGGTCAAAGCCCCGTGTTCGAGCTTTTTTGAGGAATCTCTCGAAGTCGGTTGTCCATTGCCTTTTTCATTCTTGGTGTCAGTTTTGCGTTTTGGACGGTTTTTGTTTTTAGGCGGACTGTTTTTGTCCTGCGCCATTGGAACTTGTTGTTCGGTAGCCGTAGAAGCTGTCGAAGTTGTTGTTGGTCGATTATCAATGGTTTTGCTCCTGGTAAGTCGCTCAGTGATCTCCTGAGTGGCATTTACTGCTTAAGAGGTGCCTTAAGCGCAGATTTTATTTGCCTTATCTCATCCTCGAGCTGGTTTAGCTTCATGTACAGTTTCTGACAGCAGCACCGCGCAGCACCCGTTCAGTTCAAGTCTCTGTGGTTTTTACTCCTGACAGGACAGTCTTCTCCTCTGAATGATTCATAGGTTCATAGTTGGATAATTTGGCGTCAACGCCCAATTTTTCACACAATAATTCAAACGGATCAATCTTATGCAGATAAAGGATAATAAGGACTGCTATTATTGCATTATTAGTTATCGGACAGCGGTTAACGGAAAGAGAAGGATGAGCTAACAAGGAAAGATTACAACATTAACAAAGGCTAGGGGAAGCATAAATAAGTCCCTGTTGTTCGTTAGTGTTGGTAGATGCATCGGCTTCGTCTCTTCTGCCTACAAGGCAAAGGAAGGATGCACACGAGACCTTTAAACTCTTTGTCATAAGACCCGCCTTGATTGGCAAAAAACACCTATCCCCGTTAGATGACCTGGCCGTGACGACTCTCTGCTGTCTAACCCTCGGGACGCTGCTCACGCGACGTCGGACGTGTTCCCTCGTCTGGCTGCCAACTTCTATCAACCCTTACTCCAATAGTTCTTTACAGAATACACTGACCTCCTTCTTCTCATTCGGTACCGCGCCAAATGCTAGGGTCGTACATATTGGCTATATACTAACCCCGGCTAGATTAAGGAGCAGCACTAACTCACTGTCAATTGGATTTCGAAATAAAAATGGCCCGAAATTCAGTGGACGCTCATTGCCAAAGAGTGAATGCTCAAGTAACCTATGGCTTAATAGCGGAAAGAGCAGGAGAACGATACTGCGACACAGATTAGCAAGAAACGTGAGCTAAAGCGGTGAAGGGACGGCATGCGATTTTGAACATTTAGGTCGAGCTAAGTAACTTATGTAGGTAACGATTAATTATATGGCCCCGTAGACAGGACACCGAAATAAGAAAGCCCTGATGAAGTAATACATGACTCCAGGAAGCGAAGCTACTTGAGTTTTCTAAGCAATCCTTATGCAATCACGTGCAGTCAAATTGCCTTAAGGATATTTTTGAAGGGCTTTATGATAAGAAGGTATGCGTGTGAATTACGAGTTGGTTGACGGGAATATACACTAATTCGGCTATCTCATGAAATGATAATCTTAAATTTGAAATCCGTTTTCGATCAGAAAAGATTCTAAAAGTTGAGTTGCACCATACCCTATCGTGCAAATTGACCAGGCTGTGTTATGCATTGACAATCTACATTTCACTCTCGCTCTCTCACTCGCACTGGCAATCCTGATTACCAGCCACCATCTGCCAATTTGTGAGAGCACCAAATCGATGAAAGGCTTCGTCCGAATCCGTAAACCTCACCGTGACAGCGGGTGAAAGAATGGGTGATTGCCCCTCCGATTTTATACAACCGATTACTACGACCGATGGAGAACCTGGAAGAAACAAAGCAGCTCCGGTACAATTTTAGTCAATCGCGTAACTCAGAAGATAGGCCCTTTCAGAAAAAAAGTTATATGTATAATTCGGAAGAGTTAGTGACTATGTCGACTGGAATAGCAATTTCCAGCTCAGTGTCAATGCGCAGCCAGATATATCCACACTCCGGCTTAAATAAGCAAATATTTATATAAATATATATGCATAAAGTAGGACAGAGGATAAAAGACAGAATACAGGCGGCTTAAACATAAAAGCAACATCGTAAGCCACAGGTTGAAGGCAGTCATCAAGAGACACGGGGGAAGGGGAAACTCAACGTTGAAAAACAAGAAATAGGGCTAGGTTTTGAGAGAAACTGAAAGATTTCTCAAAAAGCAGAAAAGTTCTAAACCAGGAGATAGTAAAGAAAACGGAAGCGCAGAATTAATATTTACACGAGTTAATAGCGCTGGCCAATTCAAGGTAAGAAACCTAGTTGCATGCTGAGGTGCACAGAGCGTAACGGAGGACGGGGGATGGCTCCCGAATTCAGCTGTTGTAAGGAAGTAAGCGGTTTAACAGAATGAGACGGCACGAGGGACCATGATGAAGTGAGTGAGTGTGGGTACTCGAAGCGCAAAACAGGGGAGTAAAGGGAGCAGAGTAGGGGAGCATGAACAAATAAGCTAAAGGCGTGTTTTTGCCCACAGGTTGGGAGCAAGCGTGAAATTGCAAGTCTACGAGGAGGAGTCGATGAAACCTAAAAAATGAAAAGAATGAATGAAATCGAAGATTTCAACGAAACGGAAATCTTTCAACTTCAGCCAAAAACAACTAGCTTCAAGAAAAATACAACGGTATGTACAGCTTTGTCAATACTGCCCTGCGACGGAGAGTGCAACTGTTCTACTGCGAGTTTCAAAAAGAAACTACTGACATTTAAATGGCAGGCGGGAAGATTCGTGGATATCAGAAGACGGGTACGCGATAGGATGAAGTTCGGTCGATCCGGGAGCTGCCAGGAGACGGCATCATGATTCTAGCCGACAATAAAGAGTTGATTTAACACAAAAAAACTGTTCAGCGGTTAGTATTCAACACGAAAACGTGGGAAACAAGGTGGAAACACGAAGGATATCGTGCTGGGCTTTAGAGGCATAAAGTATGCGATCAAGGGTACGCTGAGCACAAGCAAATGAAGCTTGCTAGAAGACGAAAGAGTCATTGGGCGAATTTCCAACAGCTGTGCGGCTCAAGTGGCAAGCACAAGAAACAAAGACGATCGTCATAAACAACTTAATTTCGGAAAACGGAACTTTAACATTCAGATGTTGCATACAAAAGTTTTTTCTAAGAATAATATAAAATAAATAAACCCTACTCGTGCTTTCTATCTCATCCGCCACGTTCGTCCGCCTACCGCCGGTGACACCCCAAAAGGCCTGCGGGGGTGGGACGGTGAGACCGGAGCTGTAAGAGAAATTGGACTGCTGCGGTGTTGGTAACTGTTGCTGATGGTGCTGATTGTTGTGCATCCTCTGTGATTTGTTGGCAAGCACGGAGGGCCGCATAAGTTGGGCGTTCGGAGCCCGTTGCGGAAGACGGGATATGACAGTGGTAGGTGGCTCGCTGGTCAGCACCTTGATACTCGAACGACCTGACAGGTAAGAGAATTAGGCATTATAAACATATAACACAACTACTGACAATAATTTTAGTATACGTGTTTTAAATAATATATAAGTCGGTAAACTTACCAGGCTCCCCAGTGGTGCGGCGTTTAGCTGCCTCAGCAGCAATCTGCGAAGCCTGCGCAGGACCAACGGTTGCAATGCGGCAGGCCGGAGAGGCTGGTGAGGCGTGCGATGCTGTGGCATCTCCAGCGAAGGGCTGACTCGATACACGGTGGACACCACCACCACCGCTGTTGGTAGGGTAACAACGGGCAATGGTGGAATAGTCTCCTGGTGGGAGTACACGATACGGATTCATGTTTCCTGGATCTAGACCGACCCTCGGCAATTCACGGCTCATACTGCTGGAGCGGCGAGGAGGTCGAATTTGCATCTCACCCCCGTAGTGGTCAGCGACATGAAAACCGCGCGAAGGCTGAAAATACGCAATATCGCAGCAGGACTAAGAAAAGAGGCAGTGCTCACGTGACCCACGTTTCCGCAAACCGGTCCCGATAAATATGAAAACGATAATAAAAAAATCTGACGGATATTCGGAAATGCATCCGTACATTAATATGCACAAAGGTGGGGAAGACTGAAACTGGGATATAATAAGACTTAGCAAGTATAGTATAACTGCCCGTCGATGAGCGGCGCAGGGTCCCATCCTGCTATTACAAGTCCTCGTAGGAACACTCCTCGGCCGGAGAGTAAATGCAGCTGTGCTCTTTGGCAAATCCAGGGGTCGCAAATTTTAGGTCTGCAATAGCAAGGGTGGCAGACATTACTAAGTCAACACTGGTTCTATCTGTCGCGCGCGGTACGTGCTGGATGCTCAGATCGTTTAACATTCAGCTATTATTTCTTGCATAAACCCTGCTTTGTCCTGATATTGCTGTTCTGCATACTTTGCGTTCAAAACAACTATAACTTACTGCAGAATACGGAGGACCGGGGAAATCACAGTGAAAAAAAAACTTTAAATGAAAGGAAATCGTATTATAAAGTAATCGGCGAATTGCTAGGTCAGCGTACCATTTATTGGGGAATCCATCAGTTTGCAAGCTAACACACAAAGAAAATTAGGACTCGCGCTCATCAAAAAAGACACCGCAGGTATGCTGTAAACCGCCAGCCACACGGCCAGATAGGTTCACATTGAGTTTATGGACAGGAAGGCGGAAGATAAAGCAGTGATCTCGACAAAAACCGTGCATACTTATCGTCGTTGCGGCGACTACGTCTATTCGTGAGCCGATCAAGACGAGTAGCCAGACTGATAGTTGCAAAAACGACAAATACGGTGAAGGAGAACAAAGTTTACATCAGGAGATTCTTCCGTAATGCAGACTCTCGTTAGATGAGAGATAAAAACATACATTTTAAAGCCCGTCAAGTGTGTGTAAGAGATCACGTAAGGATGAAGACTAGTGCTCGAGTTAAGTGGCGGGAGAGTGGAGACGCAAACACGACAAACATCACATTAACGTTTCTACTATATGCCTATGAGTAGGCTGATTTATATATTAAAATAAACACGTATTGTAATCACGATAAGCACATGACCGGTGGTCAGATTACAGGCTGGCTCGGAAGCAAAATTTCGGACTAGCAACCAGGTCTCACGCTTCCACCAGCCTGGCCATCGACGACAGGAGCCTCGTCCACAAGAAGCAGAAGTTTTGAAACCTGAATCACAAAGCCAGTTTGCGTGACAAGTACGTGGAGCCTGACACTTAAAAGAAAATTCCATGTAGAGGCGGACCATTTTTTGTTGCTTATCTTCATCTCGGATGATGCGTTCCACTCTAATTCGAAAATTCCAACAAAAAAAATAATCGCTTCGGCGCTCGACCTAGTGTTGCGACTCGCCGTCATCTGAAACTCCCCGACTAAGTAAAATTGATAAAAAGGCATCGGGGACGACCCTCCATTCCGCTGTGAGTAGTATCACACTAAAGAAAACACAGATAAATTCGTTGCTTCCTAGGCCGGAGGTCGTAGAAAACAATATTCCTAATTGCTGTCGGAAGGTTTGGCAGTTAAGAAGTACTCAAAACCACGGACAGATGTACGAAGACTTCAAAGTTAGGATCGGACGACGGTAGGGACTTCACCGCGGATAATTTATTGGGCGTAAGGGTCAAGAGAACACAGGACTGTCCAACATTTGTGCCAATGCAGGGGAAATTTTGATTTGCTGGAATTCTAACGCCCTAATTGATTCTATGCCAATTCAAGCATCAGCTGGTTGGTAGGCTCGGTGCATGGGAGACTGATACCGACAATAGAAAACCAATCCTCACGGATAGTCAACACAGCTCTCAATATAACAAACACGACGCGCAAAGTTGAGGCCCCGAAGGTCGCCAACTGAAGAGATAAACCCATGCTTCTCAGCCCACAATGACTGCCGTTAAAAGTTGCCTTCACGAAATCGTCACTGATTTGAGATCCGAGCAGCACTTGCAGAAGACCGGGCGCGTGTGAGGCACGCGCAAACGGGCTCACGAGCTTTGTCAACCACTGCGCCATCGGTCACCCCCAGTTGCCTTGACATTTTCTTGCTAACTGAGAAAAGTGGGTGAGAGAAGAGAGGGTGCGGTAGATGCAACGCAACACACCGAACACCACACAGCATCTCAATTTTAACGGTAAACATCCGGTGACTCCCGAACAAAGCTGTGTGGGAACACTGTTAAAATGAATCCAGACACACAGCAGCAAACTGGAGGAAAGAGCATGTGACACCCGCTATCGCCACGACCAGTTTATGCAGAAAGGCTATTCGAAGGCTTTCATAAGCCGATGCCAGAAGACCTAACCAGAACAAGCCCCTATGGTAAGGCATGCGCTGCCATACATCAAGGACGTGTGAGAAGTGACCGAACGCATTGCTGCGGGACTAAGTATCGGAAATGCACAACAGCCAAAAGCCACTATGCGCAACAGGGTCATGAAAATCAAGGGTGTAGTGTGTCGCATTCCGTGCCTAAACTGTTCTCGCAAGTACATAGGACGGACCGGACGTATGCTTGGATCGCACATACACGAACATAAGCTGCCTATGAGATGGGGGCGGCGGATTATCACACGTGGCTGCCCAGGCCTACGAAACGGGTCATGAGCTTCACTTCGCAGCCACGATGATAATTGTCCACACCGGAAGCAAGACAAGCCGGGAATTGATCGAAACCTGGGACTCCGATGAGAACTCAGTAAATTGAGTTATCGATCTGGCGTCGGCAAACGGAGCCCTGCAGTCACATCCGGACCGGCGTGAATGTTGTCTGATTGGACCCTGCCCCCTATAACTGTTGCTTGTTTTTTGTTGCCGCTTTTATTTCTGATGGCAGTTCAGACAAATAAATCCATGACCCCGGCGAGTAAACAAACTGCCTCTAAAACGCGAGTCTATCTACTGCCTATACTGCTTGCCGCTTCGTGGCTGCGGGCGGGGCTCGAGAGAAAGAGAGATCTCCAAGGGAGAACGGGAGAAGTGACCAATCGGTGGGTGCTTAGCCAGCAATGTGCAAGTCTGTTTCACCATAAACTAATTTACACGCAAGACGCTGGTGTTCCTAACATTTCTTTGGGCACACGCTGGACGTTGTCGTTTATGAAGATCGAAATATAAAGTCTTTTTATGCAGGGACATTTCGAGGCACGTCGGTGCGGAAGAAGTGCACCGCAAATGCAAGCTATTATAGTGCGTAAATGCATTCAGTAGCAAGTGCCTCTTCATTACAGGGGCTCTGGAGAAACGCATATTTTTTAAAGATCAGATGCGTGAATTCGCGGCATAGTCACAGTCGGTGCCATAAAAAAGCCACCGGTACTTACTTCCGCTGATTGCTTAAACGAGGAAAAACAGTCTCTATGTCGGTACGCAAAAACAACCCCAAAACACACTAACGAGTTTTCCTTCCAGCAATTTCATGTCCTACAACCACGATCTATGAGTGAGCAAAGGTGGTTTAGTGTAGAAAAAAGGCTGGTTAAGGGGAGGTACAGGATCTACTCATTCGGTAAGAACCCTGTGGGGTCTTGGACATCTTACCTTGATTTTGGAGACATCGACTGAATTTCTGCCACGTTTTACCAAAACTTATTCACATTCTCCATCTAGGGACCAGCAGATGTAGGGCAGCATCCACTTCAGGCCACAGACGAGGCACATTTACAGCGCAGACCGATTGAAATCGCTTAAATGCTACCCCCCGCAGGACACAGGAATGAGAAACCCGTTAGCCCCCGCCATACAACAGCTGACCTTGCGCTAAGTTTCGGGAAGGGTAAATAGTACGCTTTCCTAACAATAACCCAAACCCCAGCCTTAAAAACTAGTCAGTTGTGTAAAGGGCGGACCCTACTGCCGTGTCCTGTGGCAGGGGAGGCATATAAGTGACCTCTATCTTCCGCCCAAAGGCAAAGGGAGTTTGCATTAATAGTGTTAAATGAATTAGCGTTTATAAATTATAAAATCGAGCTGAATGGGGGGCGGCGCTTTACCGGATGCTATAGCAACCTGCCCTTGGTAAACAGCATTCCTTATGGTGTTCCCTTGAAAGGAAGGGCGGCAGCAAGTCACGCGTGTCCCAAATCGCTAGGACGCAAGTCGGCGAAATGACCTGCCCGCCTTAAAAATTAGACACACACATAGCTAAGGACTGCTAACTCGAGGACATCAACTGACTGAACAGCAGGCGAGTGCCCAAGTACCTCCTCCACTTCAAGTTCACTGACAACGACTACCACTGCTACCGCACAAACCGACAAAAGTGCGGTGGCGGCGCAGTATGACCTGGTCAGAAGGATTGCCCGCCTTCGCTGCTTCGTCAGCAGTGAAAAAAAGGAGAAGGAGGAGGAGGGAGAGGAGGGGGAATAGGAGGGAGGAGGAGGAGGAGGAGGGAGGAGGAGGAGGGAGGAGGGAGGAGGGAGGGAGGAGGAGGAGGAGGAGGAGGGAGGAGGGAGGAGGGAGGGAGGAGGGAGGGAGGAGGGAGGAGGAGGGAGGAGGAGGGAGGAGGGAGGGGGAGGAGGGAGGGGGGAGGGAGGAGGGAGGGAGGGAGGAGGAGGGAGGAGGAGGAGGGATGAGGAGGGAGGAGGGAGGAGGGGGGAGGAGGAGGGGAGGAGGAGGGAGGAGGAGGGAGGAGGAGGGGAGGAGGAGGAGGAGGAGGGAGGAGGAGGAGGAGGAGGAGGAGGAGGAGGAGGAGGAGGAGGAGGAGGAGGAGGAGGAGGAGGAAAATGAGGACGCAGGAGGACAGTTTGAATCAAGTGTGGGTGTGCGTATGTGCGTCAATTTTTGACATAAAGCGTAGGCTGCGACCGCTGCTGTTGCATGATTCACAACGGGGTCGACAGGGCACGTAAAAAAACTGCTGGTAGCAATAATGCGAGCGGGCAGACGACAGGCCATAGAACTATCACTCTGTGTGTGCACTGCCACACAAAATCGCGAGAAAGGATGAGAAGGAGGGAGTGCTTCGGAGGGCAGCTAATTGGATAAAAAGATAGAACAGCAGATTCCCTGTTTACTGGCACTCTTGACAAGTGAAAACCAAATAGCAACCTCGAAAAAAACCGTGTAAAAGGTTACCAACTCGACGCAGATACTGGGCTAGTACAACAGTCACCAGATGACACACACACACGACAGCTCGACCGTCGTAGTCCGACTATATCCACCGTATGCTCCACAGAAGGGCGGTGTAGGGACGAGGACTTGTGCACAAATTAGTTTGAAGTGAAAGTAGACTTTCACTGCATCTACCGCACTCTTTCTTTTCCTAACCCGCCTGTGCTCGATGTCAAGACACTGTCAAGAAGACAGGAGGCGGGGTCGGGCGTAGATGAATCAAATCCTACCATAGCCATAAAATGACAACAGTAGGTGGTGTGGCATGAGCCTGCGCGTGCCCATGTTGGTCACGCGCACCCCAGTGTTTGGCATTTGTTATGGGACATCATCCCAGTTAATAATAACGCCTGTCGCACCCGGATTTAGCCCCAGTGTTGGTCCTGAGCATCTACCACGCGACCCGTTTAGAGGGCACAAGACACACAAGCGTGGTGTGTAAGGACTCCCGTTCGTAGGGTGAAAATGCAGCGCAGTAACCCGACATTTCAACCTGTGCCGCCGGACAGGATGGTGGACGCACGTACGATGACATGCTCGAGAATTAGTTTACGGTGGCAGTAGACTTGAACAGCATCTACCGCACCCTCTCCTGCCTCACCTTCCTGAGATCCGGTGTCAAGACAGACTGGAGAGGGGATCGCGCATGATGGACCAGGATTTAACCCAAACAAGAATGGGGCGGTTCGGGTCCCAACAGAGTTGAAACGCCGTAAAAGCAACATCAAGAAGGAACCATTGAAGCCTGACTATCCGCTATGGCAGGAAAAACCAGTTATCATGTCAGCCTTCTCAGCCACGGCTTTTAGCACATCATGAGAGTTTACATGCACGTCAGATTATTCTGAATGAAAAATGCGCTAAAGTGTCGTGGGCATGGAATCCCTAGAGTCGATATTCCTTTCCCTGCCCTCTCCCGTTAAATAGCAGTCGGTACTTCATACCACGCTCAAAACACCACTACTGCCTAGGAAGCTGATGCTCGAAAAAGGGCATTACAACCCGCAGAGACGGCTTGCCAAACTATTAACGGGCACGGTCGAGCTCTTGGAGAATACAAGCAACGACCCAGAGGAACGAACGTAGCACGCAAGGAACGGCTTCCGTCATAAACCACTGATTTGGCACTCGCTCGCTGAGGACAAGTGTGACAGCAATCTGGCACTTGCGGCCTGCAAGGTCACGGCACAAGATGCTGCAAAGTGTGACGTTAGAATCGCACACCTATTAGAAGTTACTGTATAAACTGACGCTACGGACACCAAGTAGAAACTGGATAAGTAAACAATTCGACATTGTGGGACGGTAAGCCAGCAGTTTTCTCGACATTACATCGATGAGTACCACAGAAGGCTGCACTGGAAGGAAAAAAATCAGTGTCTCCGGCACTACAGGGCCATCCATTTGTTATTCGCTTCTCAGGGATGTTTTCGTGTGAGAGTGCGAAAGCGCATACCTAACACAATAACTTTCCCAGTGATCGAATCATTTGTTTTTTTTTTCATTTCATGTAGAACACAGAAATCGCCGAAAAGGTTCTGAGGTTTGTATAGTCAGCCATTCAGTGGACTGTCAATCGTAGTGATTACGACAGCATAAGGTTAGCGAAAGGCAGGACGGGTAGCCGGCGGCCTATGGATTTCACGGATGAGGGTCGAACTTCCTCATCCTCAATGAGAATTAATGTTGAACAAGAAGAGCACACGGTGGTCTAACCAGAAAACCATGATTCCGGCGAGCGAACGACCTTCTATTCTTTTTTACTTATACACACACCTGGAATGCGAACATTCGCCTCAATTCGCAATAAAACTACCGTCCAAATGCAGGGCTGCAAAAAGAGTTTAGTCAAGTTTCCGCCTCGTTATAATGAGCAGAGGCATACCCCAGTCACAGAGAAAGTTAAAGCTGCAAAATAAAATTAGCGAAAAAAAAACAAGAGAGACTGGAGTCACCATTTCTGGCTTATTAGCCATCATCAGCCAGTCCTACTCCACAGTAGATTTTGCGACCCCTGAGGCGTCTGCCCCGCCCCACTATAACTTATATTGCAACTGTCAACAAGAATTTAAATGAAACATTTAAGGTGAGGACAGTGCTTCAGGTTCCAGCACAAATAACCACAAAAAAGTGTTAGCTAGCCAGTAAAGAAAAATGCTTGAAAGAGTTCGTGAGAACCAGGCAGAGGCAGCCTTCCAAAAAGGACGTGTGTCACAAAGCAACCCTGAACCAAGCCGGCGGCCGCAGAAAGGGCGCTGGAAAAAAATGCATCACAGGACAGACCTGTCGCCTGCCAGGGCCTGGAGTCATCGGCGCATTTATCATGCCGGGATAGCAGTATGCGTCGTTGGTGGGCTGACCGCCAGCCGCGAAGCGACCCTGGGACTCCGAAGGGGTCCCCCCTGCAGCGGGGCCGGTCCCTGGCGAAGAGGCCATCATGTGTCGATCGAGATGCAGCATGGAACCTCGGGAGATGCCGGCCACACGACGCTTGACCGTCATTGTTCCTGATGGGATGGAGGGTTGCTGGTGCGACTGCTGCTGTTGTTGAGAGGCAGACACCGCAAACTGGTCGATGCAGGGCGGCGGTGGGGGGGTCAGGGAGGAGGAGGAGGAGGCGGGCTCTGGGTTGCCGAGACTGACGGTTTCCGCGGAGACGGAATCGCCGGCGCAAGGGTCACCGTGCGGGCTTGCAGCGACAGGATGCCGCCAACCGGACTTGATACCACGTAGGGTGGCGTGGGAGCTGGCGAACATGGCGTCAATGCGAGAGCGAGCTGTGGGATGATGGAAAAAAGGCTCTTTAGGCAGAGGAGCAGACAGGGAGGGGCAGGAGAAGGAGGCCCGTGGGTGGCGATAGAACTGACCGCCGGCTACCCTATCGGATGACCCAAACAGGTGCAGGTAAAAAAACCCGAATGTTGGGATTTTTAGGCAGTGAAGCTGCAACGGCCTTGCCGGCCGTCGGAAACGAGGTTCAACTGTTTTTTTTTTGCATTTTTGGCAACCAAAAACCGCGAGCAACTCCGAGAGAAATGTATTTTGGTTATTCTATTTCCAGCGACCAATTCAGTTACTCATGCTGCAGGAATGACCTGTCCTGTGCATATGTGCGTCTACAAGGTCGGTAAGTCGAGCTCCAGAACGCACTAGTCACTTAGATAACCAACATGTCCTTGTTCGACCGTGGTTGCCATAATTTTCACTCTGGTTACCTGCGGGGATAACTGGCGGCTTCGGACGTGAAGGTGGCCGAGGTGGACAAAGTGAACTTTTGTCTCTGAAGGTGATTAACCGAAAGCGCGATCAGTTCGCGGAGCCTCCTTTGCTTATGAGATGAGGCCTGGAAACCATATTTCCAAAGTAATTTGTAAAATAATTATATATTTTTGTCCAAAGAAACCTAAAATAAGCCTGTAACAAAAAACAGAGGGAGCATTTGCTACTAGAAGACCCAGTATCCGACACCAAGAAAGGTTGGTTTCAGTTTCCTGACAAAGAGCACCAGCTAAGTGACCGGCATGGACAGTGGTTGGAGCCTGGGAAAAGAGAGAGAGAGAGAGGGCCGACGGTTCAGTGCATTTTCCTTACTGACACGCTTGAAGTTATCACGGTGCGCTAAAAGGCTTGGCTTGGAAGGTTGTCAACCGATGGGATATTTCGGATCTCACAGTCAAAACAATGTGTCGCTGTTTGGGATGACCGACTGGGGCGACTGAGGGTCAGGCTGCAATGACTCCTTCTTAAGGTCACCTCTACATTCCGTGGGGTTCGAGCCAGGTTTGGCGGCATGCCTCTGTCATTACCCCGGGGCCAGAAGGAGAAAGAGAGAGTGCGACAGGTGCAGCAAAAGTCTACTCTCCCTATAATCCAACTCACGCACCATTTATGCACCCACAATGGTGCGGTGGACGTCGTCGAAACCGAGGGTCGAACTGTCATGTGTGTAGCATATGGCGTCACTTAATACAGGCATCGCCCGCGGCACCAGGAAACCCCGAACTACTGCGACCAGACTGCACACACGACGTCAGTAAAGGTTCAGCTAGAAACAGAGCACGTAGTGCGCAGCCGAACGACTGCAGAGTTATTCACAAAATTATAATTCATCAGAACACATGCCAAGGGCTGCACACACGCAGACACAGCTGACCAACTACCGGCCACTGCTCGACGGAAAGCAGTTGATATAAGGCTACCTGGGCTCTGGTGATCTGACCGTGATGCGGAAGAGAACTGCTGCCGTCAGCCTAACAACAAGGCGTTTCAGAACAGACGGGAATCGGTTACCATTAGGGTATTCTGCATCCAACTGGTCGTGAATTGAAGGATAAGCAGGCAGACATTGCGCTCGCACACATGGTTCCCGTCAGGTTGACCCTACCTTGCCAGTGCAACGTGGTGGGTGGGGGGAAGAGGGCGGAAGAGGGGAGGGGGGGTGGCGGTAGATGACTACCGACAAATTAAAGCGCAAAGCACCACTACAGGCATGTGAAATAAAGGTGTACACACTCTTGAATCCTACATTAAAAGTGGCCATTCCTGATGGAAAAAAAAGAGGACATGTGTGAGCCAAATGCCATACAAAGAATCGACGACGGGGGTGAAATCACGGCCATTCATGACTCGGGTAAGGATTGCCAAGCTATTATCGTATCAACTACGAACCCCAGCGATAAGCACGAAAACGGCTCTTATTTTAAGCATGTGGAGTCCTGGTAACTGTTTTCCTCTTTGACGACGACGACGATGATTATGGTAATAATAATAATAATAATAATAATAATAATAATAATAATAATAATAATAATAATAATAATAATAATAGGTTGGAGTGACAGCCCGAAATCTCAAGCCCAAAAATTTACTTCAGCAATCGCGTCTCCCCTTCTGGTTTGCATGCGATCTCGTTAAAAAAAATCCTTAAAAAATGCGCCAACTTTTTGCCGAGCTCAATCGACAAAGGTTGCATGAAAATACTGAATTGTAAGTCAGTAGGCGATGCGTTCCCCCCTTGGCCCCCTTGGCGACCCATAGCGGCCACAAATAGCATGTCGTGGAACGGTCCTCGGTTGACAAGCTTCGCGAGTCAAGCGGTGGCTGAGCACCGAGATAAACTAGCACTCAACTACAGAAGAGCTGAATTTCGCCCACCATCAAATGGTCTTCCCGCAAAACGTCCAAACATGAAACCTGTGAGACAGAATTCGCATCAAGTCACGGTTCAACCGGGTTTTAGGACGAACATCCGCACACTCTATGTGCACTTGGCGAAAGTCGATGCCGTTGGATTGTATAATGTACTGAATGTTGATGGAAGTGAAGAAGCGTGCAGTTCAGAAGAATGCAATACGGCAGCTGGAATATGAAGGTTAGTAGCTTAACATTTCGAATTCTCACTCTACGTCGATCCACGACGCTGATGAAATTACGGCAAGTTATCAGTCAGGTGCGGACTACAAAGAAATCATCGCAACAAATATGAACATCAGCGATAAACATAGGAGCTGCTAATTATAGCAGACGTGGCAACTGCACATCGCTGAAAGGTTACACCTAGGTAAATATGAAAACTGGCCAGTATCTATATATAATTTCAAATGAAAAATATACGGAGACTGCAAAACAAGTTAGAAAAAAATAGAGAGGAGGACAAGGACGAGGGAAGGAACAAAAGGGATGAATAAAAATATAAAAAGAACTAGTGCAAAAGTCGAACCTTGCATGAAACAGGAACTGGAGTCACTGACTATCGGCGCAGCGGGGGGCGGGGGGCTCATGCTGAGACCCTCACCGGCGCCGCCCTCCTCCATGGCACCACCTTCTAAGCCAGTAGGAGTCGGCTCACCCGCACCAGTGCCACCATTGATGGACAGGTTGCGCAACAAGGACAGTCCGGGTGAAGATACCTTCGGCGAGGGCTGAGAGTACTTACGCGTCGGAGTGCAGGGTTCTGAGGAAAGAGGCAAAGCTCTCCGTATCACCTTAGCATCAAGGCGGTGTCCACTAATTAAAACCTAACATAGCGCGATAGAAAGGATATCGATTATAATCCTAAGTGAAGGTAACACATTTACTTTGTGGGTAGTGTAGAGGAGGCAGAAATCAGTCGACGTGTAAAGTGCCCAATAATTCAGTCAGGATTTCAGGAACAGGTAGAGGAATCAGGTACTCACTCCCACTGTTACTAATTCTACAATAACCCTAAAATTAATTTTACTGCAAGTGAGTGCACGGCCACCCGCATCAGAGAGGAGAGCGGGTTCCAGTTCTCACGGGAGGAGAACTACCACAAGAGAACATAATACACGCAGCACCGATAGGCGGGACTAAGTAATAACATGATAAAACTAACTGCTTGAGGTGTTGATCGTGGCTGTTGGTGCCTCCGACGCAGTAGATTGATCGTCCATTCTGTTTTCCGTCCCTAGGCGCTGCGCCGCGGCCTTCTGCAATTGGTCAAAATTCGCGTACACGGGGGGCGGTAGTACCTGATTTGGGTACAGTATCGATCGTTCTGCAGGCAGTTAAAGGGATAGAGGAAAGACTACGTTAGTAGAAAAAAAAGTATGACGGTAATTTCAAAAACCGCTGTCGGTGTCAGGTCTCCGAGAGATCCAATGGAAGTGGTAGGTAGTCTTAGACAGAATACAAGTAACAATCGCACGAGAAGCAAACTTCCGAGTTCGCTGCAAAATAATCTTACTTCTGCCGGTTCGCCCGGCTGCTTATCTAGATCCTAGGTAACCTAAGTAATGCACAATGGCGATGAGGTCGGGCACAATTGTTGACCTGGGCATTTCGCCACCCCTCTAGCAGCTTTCTAGAGCCACATGAATATCGGTCGCGAAACGGGTACTCTACTTGACTTGGGCACTTCTCTGGCAACAGCATGCTAGGCAATCTTATGATAGTTTGGCTGTCACAGGCTTGGCAAGTCGTACCTTTTACGGCAATTATTTCACACCTTGGCGCCAAGGCTACCATGTTTTAATGTGAATACAACATCTGGGAGACGTCTCTACGCGTGCCACTCACGTGCTGCCCATAACGTTTAACTAACTAAACTAGAAATAGGGCGTCTTTGAGTTCATCTTTATAACCACATATCAAAGAAGTCGGCGTATATTAACTGTAAACTTGTCGGAGGGTCCAATTCCCCTCAAATTTGGCAAACTTCGAGGCGCGTCACGTTTTTCCTGACGAAAAAAACTACATACATAATCTAAGCTGATACATCAGTGACTATTCCATCTCCCGTGTTCCGGTTGCCTGCTACAGTCAGTCAACGGCAGGACGACAAGATGGCACATGTCACAGACTCTGCGCCGGTTACGTAAACAAGTAAAATGACAAATAGGGGGGGGGGGGGGGGAGTTAGCACAATCGCTCCACTTTTCCCGCAGCAAAGTCACGCAAAATTCATAAATCCGCTCAACGTCTGGGAGAGTGACTAATGTCGTCAGTGCCATTGCTTCCTGGCCATTACAAAACCCGATCGCGAAAAACCCTGATAGACTTAGACGACTGATGCACGGACCAAGTGTTCAGTATTTTGTGAATGCCTCCCTCCCTCCATCTATTTATTCATATTTTATCCATGCTACTGACACGGTTTCTCTCCAGGTTCAAATGACTGACAGGCAAAAGACACCCCACTAGTGTTAGTAAGGCAAAAATAAAGAAATTCCTGAGCGCTCGGCTGTCAGTACCTCAGATTCCATTTCTCTCTCATTCTCTCACTCATATCTCGACGTGGTCGCTGGAGAGGGATGTACGGAGGGGGTGGACCTGAGGCCGGAATGTCCCCAGTAACAAAGTTCAGAGGAACAAACGGTTCGAAAAAAAGTGCAACGCTAGAAGGCGATCGGTCGCCTTACCCATGGCTGGCCCCAGAGTATGTCGCCTCTGAAGGACAGATCTTGCACGTCTCCCAGCTTCCTCACCATCATCATCATCATCTTCGTCATCGTCGCCGTCCTCTGTGGCGTCCTCGGAGGTGGCTCCATCGCCCTCTTCCGTCGGGGCAGTAGCTTTAGCGGAACGTGGGGGGACTGGGGGGTTGGGCATTCGCTCCTTTTCGTCGCCGGCAGCATGCTCGTCAGCCGGCCTGTTATACCCGACGGCTTCACCATCGACGTTAGCTGTGAGTCAGGGACAGGAAGACAGGGGAGGGGGAATTAAACACAGATAATAAAAAGGATCAAATAGCAACGACAGAACGGCTGCGAACCTAGCAAACAACCCTTGAACAAGATGCAGTCTCAGGTTCTCGTACCCAGGGGCACAACAGTTAATGGCCATGACACGTATAGTACTCAGTAAGTGTCTGGCAGATTTTAATAATCCCTTTGACCCATGGGATTACGGGGTTCGGAGATCGCGTTGCGGGACATACGCGTCCGTTGTGCCTTGGGGCTCCATCTAGGGCTCCGTGGGCAGTCGCACAACCAATAGGATATTATAGACAGAATTAAAGCATCGACAAATACAACGAATTATAGCGTGCCTGAAATTGCTTGGGATTATAATGCACAATAAGTAATACCAGAAGCTCATTTAAATCATCCTTCCTAATCGAAAACGCAGTTGGGAATTTCGGTTGATATTTCGAGGGATCTGTCACGGAATATATATTTAAATATTCGAGGGGAAGAGGAGAGATACTTAATTCAGCCAATCATAACGCGGGCCAGAAACGGGTAGTAGTAACATGCGCTCGTACACGGCGTCGATAGTCCGGAGACTCGGTTTACCAGATGGAGCATACGCACTCCATAGAACTGAGGTTCATCAGTGTCTAGCCACCTGTGATTTCCTTTCGCGGCAGATAAGTTAATTATTCAATTAGGAATGGTCGCAAGCCGATCCATTAGGTTCCCGAATCGAATGAGTTCCCTATGGGTGGCAAAAGTAATGAACAGGCCACCACCTACTACGCCAAATCTGCAGCGACAGAGAATGGCAGGCGACGAAGCACTGTTGCATCTCGGTTCGATTAAGTGCTTATGACCCATCTGCTAGATCTGGACTCTGGACAATCTGCGCTGTGCACTAGCTTCTGTTGGTGCTTCTCCACAAAGGTGGTGTTCAAGGCAGAATGAACCCAAAACAGTTGTGCATCGATATACCTACACTCACCGTCGTCTCTCCCCGCCTCAGTCATTACAGCTTGACCGACTCCAACCTGGTAGGTCATGACACAGTGTGTCTGCTTCGGGGAGCCAATACCGGGAACAAAACGATTCAAATTATTCGCCTAAACAGCAGACTATTATCTCTCCTCCTCCTCCCATCATCCTCAAGCAAGCTGACCATTGAGCTTAACGTCCTACTACTGCAGCCGCGGGCGATTGGCCATGTTCAAGGTCACACGAGGCCATTGCCCTGCACAGGCGACATGACCACAGCAGGGCTCAGGGGGTAATAACGGAAGAGTGCCAACAAAGGCGGTGGTCGGTTTTAGCCTACTCCTTATTGTCAGATAACCCGTCCCCAAGCGGCCTGCCAGCAACGAGGGCTTTTCAGCTGCCACGCATGGTTGAGAAGGCACTTCTGTGTTTTTTTTCGCGTCAGTCCCCATCGAAGTGTACCCCTTACCTGCTATTCACGCTAACGACGTGGACAGAATTCGCGATGGATTTGGTTTGCCGCCCCAATCGCTACACAGTGACCAACGGAGTGAAGCAGGGCTATGTATTGGCTCCCACCCTGTTCAGTATCATGTTCTCTGCTACGCAGAAGGACGCCTACCATGATGGGCAGCCTGGGATCCGCATCGCCTACTGAACTGACGGTCACCTTCTCAACAGTCGGCGTATGCAGGCCACAACACGCGTGTCTACGGCTACAGTCAACGACTTGCTCATCGTGGACAAATGCGCCCTTAACACCATGACGGAGGAGGAAATGCAAAGAAGCATGTACCTCTTTAGCCACAGACAGCGCCAATTTTGGATTAAAAATCAGTACAGCCAAAACGGTTGTCATGCGCCAGCCACCACCCAGCGCGGAATACAATGCTCCCCGAATCAATGTCAATGGCGCTCAAATAAAAAAGGTGGTACCCTTGGCTTATCTGAGAAGCACGCTGTCACGCAACACGAGAGTCGATTACGAGGTTGCCCAACGGATCTCCAAAGCTAGTCAGTCCTTCGGCCGGCTGCAGGCCTCCATGTGGAATCGCCACGGTATTCACCTGAACACCAAACTGACGAGGTACAAGGCCGTCGTCCTGACGCCACTCCTTTACGGAACGGAGACCTGGACCGTCTACTCGAACCAAGCCAGGAAGCTGAATCACTTACATCTCAGCTGCCTCCGCAGAATACTGAGGCTGAGATGGCAAGACAGGATCCCGGACACGGAAGTCCTGGAGTGGACCGGAATCCTCAGCATCCACGCCATGCTGAGGCAAGTGCAACTGCCATAGAGCAGCCACCTGGTGAGAATGGACGAAGAGCGACTATCAAAACGACTTTTCTACGGAGATTTCGCTACAGGTGTTTGCCGACAGGGAGGTCCAAAACGACGCTAAAAGGACACTTTGAAGAAATCGCTGAAGCAACTACAAATCAACCCGGCGACCTGAAAGGACCTCACCCAGGATAGACCGGCATGGAAAAGATCCGCGAAGACTGCTTCAGCAATCTATGAGGCCAACCAGATCGCCGCCGCCAAGACCAAAAGAGCGGCACGAAAGTCACCAGCGCCCCAGACCAACATCATCGATGCCCTGGACCTGATAACATGACCGCGCTGTCAACGCATCTTCCAAGAGCGAATCGGCCTGGTTGGACATCTTCGGACGCAATGCACCATCTATCAGACAATTCCAATTTCTACGTCAAATTCTGCCAACCCTCCTTCAGACTCCCCCACCCTCACTCCTGGCATCAATTCCATTACTCCCACCACCATAAAGACCACATCATAATACTCATCACCTGTTCCCCACACCACCGCAACCACCTTCGCCTTCGCCTTCACTACCACCACCATCACCACCATCAGCGATGGGGACTCTCTCCTAAACTGTCCTCAATGCGACCGCACATTTACCTCACGCATCGGCCTTGTCGGTTACTTGCAAATCCATCGTACAGAGACAGGTGAACCAGTGCCTGGAGCACCAACACACAGCAGAGATCGCCGCATCCACTGTCCTCGCGCATTCACTCATCGCATGGGCCTATTCGGTCACATGCGCATCCAGGACAGCGAAATTCACTGCAATGCCGACAACACCGATACATTATGCACACCCTCCGCGCCTGCCATTCTTACCGCCACTGACACCCCCACTACCATGAATGACATCCCCCAGCCTCTACCAATTTCTCCTGCCCACAATGCGCCCGCAACTTCCACTCACGCATCGGCCTGGCCGGGTCACCTGCGAATCCATCGCACGGAGGCTGGTGAACCAGTGCCTGCGGCTCCGACATACAGTCACCGCGCCCGCCTCCACTACCCTAACTGCTCCCGCACATTTACACACCGCATGGGCCTATTAGGACACATGCGCCTCCACAACAACCTGCGGTAAACCACCGGAGGCTAAGCCACATCAGCGCACACGATCTACACTAGTAAATAGACAACACCCTCACAATCATCATAATGCACCTGATAAAATTCACGGTTTCCGCGCGCGAGTCGGCCTGGTCGGACATCTTCGGACGCAATGCACAAACATTCGGAAAACTCCAACTTCTGCTTTAACTTCTTCCAATCCGCCTTCGGATCCCATCCACAGTCATTCCTGGCACCAAATACCCCACTCCCACCATCATAGCGTCCACATTGGAATACTCGTCACCTGTTACCTCCATAACCACCGCCGCCACCACTATCACCAGCGATGGGGGCTCGGTCCTAAACTGTCCTCATTGCGACCGCACCTTCCCCTCACGCGTCGACATGGTTGGTCACTTGCGAATCCATCGTACAGGGACTGCTGAAAGAGTGCCTGGAGCACCAACTCAGAACATGGGCCTGCTCGGTCACAATCGCATCCACGTAAGCGGAATACACCGCAATGCCAACACATAAACAATTCCCATAGTCCTCCCATGGGCTCGAATACCAGTACAAACAGCAGAGCCACCTACAGTAGAACACCGCCGGCTATACCACAACACTACATCTCTCCCCGCAAGCTTCTGCACCTCACATTATCACACGCAACAACACAAAAACATGTTCTCAGTTTGCATAGCTGAGTATGATCCTCGGCTCTTTCTCCATGTGATTCCTTTGTTGCATGTGTGGTCTGAGCTTGAGAATATCACGGGACATTAAGCGCCGTGGGTTGGAAGGTTGCCAACTGACAATTACACACAGACCTCACAGTCAGCCCAATGTGTGTTGTGTGGAGGGGCTGATTGGTGGTCTGAGAGTCAGGCTGCGATGGCTCCTACTTAACGTGACCTCTGGCTATCTCACACATGTGAGATGTGAGCCGTTCAACCCCTGTTGTGTGAAATCCTGGTGCTTGTGATTTGGGGTGGGGGGGGGGGCAGGTCGTGTACGTAGAACACGTAGACGCGGTCATCAGCAGCTGCGCTCACTTCCGCATCAGACAACTGACCGGCTCGGACTGATTGTGGGGTGGGGGAGAGAGTGAGGTCGACAGCTCAGCGCATTTTCCTCACTATAAACAATCTGACGCACTTGAAACTATCACGGTGCGCTAAATGCCGTGGGTAGGAAGGTTTCCAAGTGGTAGGACCGCGTGGCCAGCCCAATGTGTGTTTTGTGTGTAATGGCCGACTGGTGGACTGGGAGGCAGGCTGCAATGACTCCTTCTTAGTGTGGCCTTTATGGCACTCCCACTTCGTGGGATCCGAGCCAGGTGTGGTGGCGCACGCAGGGGCAGCTCCGGCCGCGCCAGCCACCTGCGTCCTCTCCCGCCTTCGGTCTTCTTGAATCTATCATGAAACCGGGCCTACATGGGGAGGAGGAGAGAGTGCGGAAAATGCAGTGCAAGTCTACTATCACTTTTAACTAAATCACGCGCAAGTCACCGTCCCTGCACCACCCTTCCGTGGAGCATACGGTGGACATCGTCTGACTACGACGGTTGAAATATCGTGACACGCTAGTCCTGACCCCCGTCTAAGAAGTGGAACACTATGGCTGCGGGGAGACATAGGCACAGCTAAATCTGATTTGATTCCCCAGCACCTAAATAACACGAATAAAAGTCTTAGTCGGTAATTTAAGGCTGCCTACGATACACTAACAGAACTCGAGAAAGAGTCCAAAGGTACAACACGACGATTATGTCTTGTAACGCGATCGGTGAGCGTCCCATTACCCCTGATAGAAGTTTACATACCGGCAGGCTAAAGAGTAGATTTCGACCCTGCCATATAAGCCTGATCTTAGAACAAGTTTTACGCATATAATATCGGTATCCGGTCGGTGCCGATTGACGGTCGACTCACCACGTGCGTGTGTGATACGCTAGTCCTGAAACCGGCTAGCAACTGGAACACGATGGCTGCGGGGAGACAGAAAGAATTATGCTGACGATGCGTAAGTCACCCCGGCAATAATCCCCTTCGCGAACCAGTCGCCACTGCAGTCTCGGGATCTCGCCCATTTTTGATGGGCGGATTAACCAGCAGAAGGTTTGACCTCCATCGGCTGGAAGGATACAAGGCCCTTTAAAGGTGCAGGGGTGTGTGTGTGTGTGCGACGGACTGGCCGAAAAGGACGGCTAACCCGTTCATTTCTGCCTGGTCGTCCACACTTCCACGCGCACCAATGCATTAGCGCCCAGGCGCGTGCGTTCGTGCGCGCACATATAAGTCTCTAGACAAAAGTCATCATCATCATCAGCAGCAGCAGGAGGCCGTCGTATTTAACCGAGCAGGGTATACAGTGTTTTGTATGACAAGACACCAGGGAGACGAAGAAGGCCAGCCAGGCACGGACGTGGTGGCGGTGTGGGTTGCGCAGACTAAGTGATGACGCAGCGGTTGGCTGACGAGTGCACAGTCCAGCGCATGGGAAGAAGGAGGAATGGGCGGTAGAGTTAATAAGGCAGAACTACTGCAGTTTGTCAGTACCACGAGGTCTGACGCGCCCAGAGACCCTACCCGAATAACTCGTCAAGGCCTTAGAGGGAATAATCGTGGCCCAACGGGGAGGGAGGGAGGGAGAAATCACACAGAACGGGCCGAAAAGACTTGCGAATGTGGCAAATTCAAAATAAATAAAACACCTCAAGGGCACTGGGGACGGATAAGAGGAGAGAGAGAGAAGCACACAAAATATAACTGGAGGGTGATAGATAGAGAGGAAGCGGATAGAATGAAGGGGAGACGAGAGACATGTCTGGAGTGCGATTCGACCCCAAGTTTCGTTTTATGGTTTGGACGTCGGACTCATATTAGGTCAAAGATGGTCAATCCTCATGAATCAAAAGGGTTGATGGGAAGCTACGTACGCGGCAGCGGTAGATATTATATCCAAATGTCTATGATCTTGCGGTTTAGATGGCTGGTAAGTTCTTACATGAAGTGAAGAAAAATTCGTATTTGTGGAGTTCGAAGCATAGATGAGCGCGCAAAAGTTGTTAATTTAGCCAAACTCCGCTTATCGGTGTTCATTTAGGCCTGCCGCCATATAGATTAATAGGCGGTCGCCGTACCATGACCTTCAATTCCCACGGAAGCCAAACATAATGACGGTACGCTGGCTCCGGGCGCACACTTATCTAAGCTAAACCGACAGACATGGCAAAGAGAAGAAATTACCTATATGCACTTACACAAACTTCCAAAGAGATCCAATGAAAAACGATACAAAAGGTCATAAAGGGTGGGGGCTGGGGGGTTAGAGAGCTCTTGAAAGTATCAAGGAAAGGGATAGTCTTACGCGAGAATCTGTCGTTGGGTTCAAAGCCGGCCGAGTTTGAGGAATTGAGACTCATCATGTCAGCGTTGGGGGCATCAAAGAGACTGAGTGCGTCACCACAGGCGCCGGTAGAGTCCTATTTTTGGAGCAAAATGGAACACTGAATCACTGGACCAAGGAAATTCATAGCAAAGGATTTGGACGCCTAAGAAAGCTTTGAACGATCCCAGACAGCATGAAATAGGAACATGCACGACAGTTGATACAGTAACTGCCATATCTCATGAAATCCATGAGATAGGGCCCGTTATGCAAAATCAGCCCACACTGCATCTCCCAAAATTTTACAGGAGTAAATAAGCGACCGTTCTTAAAAGTAGGCATATTGTGGTTAAAAGTTAATATTACGTTCTTTAGAAATACTATTTTTTAGAAAAGCGGCAAATTCCGAAAACAGGAAAATCGGGTTAGTGAATTAACCTGAGGGTTTTAAGTTTATAGAATTCTTGTACATGAAAACAAACGAGTAAATAAATCATCAGAAGTAGAATTACTTTTGAAAATAGTCCTATGGTGTATCATCCATGGAATTTGTCTTCCAGATTAATGGCAATGTTAAGTATGGCCGTTAACAAACAGCCTAAATTTCGAGATATTCCAACACGGTTTCACGAGCTTCCATTTATATATTGTTTAACATGCGTTTGACTAAGGCAAACAGATTTTCGCTTGATTGCGCCGGTAGGGGCGTCACAGGAATAAAATATTTCATAAGCTGACATGTTGACTAATAAAGTTAAATATAATTGTTAGGTGAAATAGTAAACGTACCATTTTAAGCATATAAAGAGGAATTTCCTTTGGTTAAATTTCTTCATAATTATTTCGGGTGTCGGATTACGATGAGTTTCAAATTGTTCTTGAAATGGTGGTAAATACTTTATGTTTTCCAGTGTTTTCTGTCTATTGCCTATAAATGTAGATTCCGTTAAATGTGCTTATCAAAACCTTCAAAATAAGATATGCCATCAACACATTTACCGAAATAGTGAGTTTTGAGACAGTCTTTCTAATGCAGATGGCCGTTTGGGTCATATTTGTAAACTCACCCAAACATGAAAACTCGTTTCCGAGACGAATAAACGCCCACAACATAATTCAGCAATTAATATGCCTAAGATCGATATGAAAAAACTATTATTATAAGTATCTTATTTAAAAAAACACTATAATTAGGTATTTCATTTTCAAATGTCAGCGTACTTAGCCGTTTACAAAGATCAAATCAAGAAAAAATGGAGATGTTCGACTGGTTTTTCAACTTCTCTGAAAAAAGGAGATACAGTGTCTGCTGAAAATGAAAAAAACTCAGTAATTTCTTTCTATTTGAGCGTTTTGCGCTATA
The DNA here is from genome assembly GCA_017591395.1 of Schistocephalus solidus. Classification (NCBI taxonomy): domain Eukaryota; kingdom Metazoa; phylum Platyhelminthes; class Cestoda; order Diphyllobothriidea; family Diphyllobothriidae; genus Schistocephalus; species Schistocephalus solidus. The sequence goes on along the minus strand of WEDG01007575.1, from coordinate 71,111 downwards.
CTTGCTTACTTTTAAGCTCAGTTCTAAGATTGCAAATGCACAACCGAGTGGCCGAATATAATCTAAGATTTTGCGAAGAAATGTCGATCTTCTGCCCATTCCGTTTAAAGTTTCCGTAATCATTAAAAGTCAACTACAGATAAATATTGTCTGGACATCTTTCGCGTACGGCTCACCGATCTGCTTAAGGAACATTTATGTTCCGTTGTACCCTGGAACTCAGACTAGAGTACTCACAGGCGGTCGCATAGCGACGTGAAGCATATGTTGATAATTTGGAACCGACAAACCAGGTGTTCCACACTTGGGATAGGGTATGACTGGCTGATGACGGCTAATAAGCCAGAAATGGCCATTCCGGTCTCCCTTGTCTTTGTCGGTTCCAAATTATCAATATATATATATATATATATATATATATATATATATATATATATATATATACATACACGTTCTTAACATAAGGACAGAAGTCCAACGCTCTACCCACTGCGCTACGAACTCGTTGTCTTGCCGGTTTCGATCGCGGATCGATGAGGGCCCAACTACCATTGTTAAATATATATATATATATATATATATATATATATTAAAACAAAATACACTCACACAAGTTTATTACTGAGTTTTTTGGCAAGGATGTCACAAATTTGCAAAACTGAATTTTAAAACTAAATCCGTCCTTGTTTTACCGAAACTAATGCAATTTCTCATATCTCCATTTACCTGATATTCGTGAACGCAAGATCATATTTTCCGTTCGCTGAAGGGATGTATTTCAAAATTTTCTAGCTTATATTAATGTTTGTTTATATTACAACGCACTCAAACAAGAGGGTTCCGTCGAGGAGGTTCAATAGCGTAGGAAAACACCTGGAAATCAAGAACCGTCGGATTTGGCTCCCATTTTGCCTTCAATAAAAAGATCTGAAATGAATCGCTTTCTTAGCAAACAGCTTTTTGCGCCCCAAATCTGTACAAAAAAACACAATGAACAACTTAAAATGTGTGCCATACTACCGCCTCAAATTTCGAGGATGACATTTCCTGAGTTAGGCAATCTACTGTGCATTCCAGCTGAAAGGCCGAACACTTCAGACATCAATAATCTCGACAATTAGGCACGCATGAGTCGAGAAGACCCCGAACGAAATCCCACACAATCGAGTGCTCAGAAATGGAAGAAGTAGGAGCGGATGCGGAAGGAGCACTGGCAACTCACCCCGGGACTCGTAACACCCGAAAAACCCTGCTGGGGTGGCGGCGGAGTGAAGGGCGGTGAACGACCACAAGCAGGACCGGAAGTGTTGGTCACAGGCGTGGAGTGAAGTGTACTGACAGAACCATTAAGTGCGGAGTTCGTTCGCAAGGTTGTCTGTGCTGCATCCACACAGCCTCCACCGCCGCCACCGCCGATTACTGCGCCGGTCAGCCCGCTGAAGGCACTAGAAGCGGTGGAGCTGAGGCTCAACTGAGAAGACTTGAAACCACCGCAGCCACCGCCGCTACGAAGGGAGGCATCGGAGGGCAGGAGGGGGCAGGCGGCAGCGTAGGAGAGCGCCGCGCTACCCGTCGCGATGGACATGCCCGCCACAGAGGCTCCACTCCCGGCGTTGTCGGATCCTCCGCCCACGCGTCTCTCAGCCAGCGTCAGGGGAGTGGGACGAAGTTTAAGATTTAAGCCGCCGGCTGCCGCATCTGCAGCTGGCGGCGGATCGAGCATGTCTGGGTCCGCCGGCAAGGCGGCGAGCTCACGAATCTGGGTCCGAATGGCCAATATGGCCTCCTCTAGAGGATTAGCTTCGTTGAAAATGTGCGACTGAGCATCCTGAGAGAAAAAAAAAGAGGGAGGAAAAAGGTTGAGAGCTGTAGAGGATAAGCTTGTCATACATAACGAAGGGGTTTTAAAAGGAGCAATGCCCAAAAAGACTAAAACGCAAGCAATGGCGAGGACTATGTGCTTCTCAAGCCTGCCAGTTAAAAATCAGAAAGGGATAAAAAAAAGTTTCTACGAGACTTTAATTTAGTAGTACTGCCATGAAGGCCAGTGCTTTGTGGTCATCATCGCAAGGAAGTCGTTCGGAAACGGGCAATTAGGCGAGCGTCGTAAGACTAAAAAGTCCTCCTCACGTCTTTGTGCTCTGCCCCGTGACTTCAGGCGGATAGGCGTGAGAAACAAGGATGGATTTCGCTGTTAGGAGGAGCCGTCCTAACCACCCGCCACCCTAACAACTCGTTCGCACGCGGCTTCATCGATCTGCACTTGGTGATTCTGCACCAGCTCCCGACAGGATAAGAGATCTGCCCAATCAGTCGGATGAGTCAGAAGTCCAACCGACGTACTAACCACTCAAGGATTGGTCGGATTTTAGTTCGACCTTGGACGTGGACGGTAAGGCAATTGGTTGGCCTATAGGCTGCGCGCATTCGAGATGCTAGCTGAGGCGCCACCGACAGGTTCACTTGAAGGGAAAGAGACGGCATGCCCGAAAAAGCGCAGTCGCGAACGGTCTGTGCCCGAAAATGCACTGAAAACGGCATGGCACAAGTGGCGTCAGAACGGTCGGCAGCATTTAACAGCGTGTCCGAAATCAGAAATTCCGTCTTTTTTCGCCTCTGTGTACCGCTGACGGCCATTTTGGCGCCGAGAGACGAGGGCACTGCGGGTTATGGCCGCGCAGAGGCACAGAGGTGTGAGTTGGAATAATCTGTTGCAAAGAAACATAGGATCGGCGGTGGGGGTGGAGGAAGGTGATGGTCGACAATTAGGCAAACGAGGGAAACAAGGTGATCGAATCGAACTATAACAAATATACACAAACACAGGCGATGTCTCAGCTAAACCAGACAGCTCAGTTAAACCCCGACAGTCCTAGGAGCTGCAACTACCGTCAGAGGTCAAGTTAAGGATCGACGAGTTAAACATGTTTTCAGTCAAACCAAGCTCAAAATGGTAGCCTAATATGATGAAAATGATTCTGGTGTGCAATACTTATGCATCGTCATTCTCACCAATGCCATATTCGCCCAAAGTTTTCGATTTTCGGTTTCATAACCTATTAATTCTTCTATCACAGTGACATTCGTGATTTATACGATGAACGGTGCTCGAACGATCACCCACTTGGAACAAACGAACCGATCAATCTTTACGCCTGTGAAGGGGTCAATCCAAATTATATCTACCGATGCTAATATTCAGGTATACTAATAGAGCCAGTTCCTACGTCTGCAGGTCATGCAAGTAAAGCTACCATATTTTGCGGCTGTTTTTCACTAGCATGGTAATTCAGCTGTTGCAAGCACTGGATGAAAAGAAAAACACTCTTCGGAAAATTTGCACGCTAATGACGTTAACCTGTCGTCAGGCAAAATGAACAGAGGAGAAAGTGGAATAGACGAACTAGATCGGTTGGCGCGGCCGGACAATTAAGTAAGGTATTTTCTGGGACGGGCGAGGGGAGAACAGTTACGGCTCCCCGTGGTGGAGCGAAAGGCGGATGACGATTCAGTGGGATTGCAGACGGCTTACTAAATTCAGCAATTATTCCCCTGGAATCCATATACCAGAAACCGCACAGAGAACGCTGGGGGACCCACTGAGAAGCCGAACCCCTCGTTGCTGTGTCACACAGCAGCAGAAACATCGGCGAAACACGTGTCTGGGCTTTTAGCTAGTAACTATTTCGGGATTACGGTATACCATCTTTGCAATATATATTTCATACTACTTGTAGTACTACTTCTTTGCAGAATGGGCATTGCGTGGTTATTTACAGCGGTAGACTGTCTTAATTTAAAAAAATATTTCCTTGATATATATATATATATATATATATATATATATAAACTGTATTTATATTCGCTTGACAATTATCGTTTCTTCTTACAGGAAGGAACTGCTACATCATACAAAAGCTTTGCATAAACATACAGATAACGGTGCTATCTAGTATTTGACATAGGTAATCATCGAAACTGTGCCCAGACTTGACTGTTAAAAAAACAATTTCCTTCTACTTGAATATGTTATTGACTACTTTGCAATGACGTGTATTTTGACTGCAATTTTGCAGTTAAATATATTTTTTATTAATAGGGTCTTCAAATATACTTATATATATATGTATATGTATATATGTATATATATATATATATATATATATATGATAGTGTGTGGCTCACCGATCTGCTTAAGGAACATTTATGTTCCGTTTGTGCCCTGGAACTCAGACTAGAGTACTCACAGGCAGTCGCATAGCGACATGTAGCATATGTTGTTAATGTGGAACCGACAAAGACAAGGGGAGACCGGAATGGCCATTTCTGGCTTATTAGCCGTCATCAGCAAAGTCATACCCAATCCCAAGTGTGGCACACCTGGGATTCCGAACCCGCAACCTTTGGTATTTGAGTCGAACGCTCTACCATTGAGCCACGGGCTCGTTGCTTTGTCGGTTGCGATCGGGAATATGATGATAGTGTGTGGCTCACCGATCTGCTTAAGGAAGATTTATGTTCCGTTGTGCCCTGGAACTCAGACTAGAGTACTCACAGGCAGTCGCATAGCGACATGTAGCATATGTTGTTAATGTGGAACCGACAAAGACAAGGGAGACCGGAATGGCCATTTCTGGCTTATTAGCCGTCATCAGCCAGTCATACCCAATCTAAGTGTGGCACACCTGGGATTCGAACCCGCAACCTTTGGTATTTGAGTCGAACGCTCTCCCATTGAGCCACGGGCTCGTTGCTTTGTCGGTTGCGATATATATATATATATATATATATATATATTGCTAGTGAAGCAAAAATGCGCGTCCCCTGGCATAAATCAGAAGAAGAGCGATCACGGGAACAATAGGTTTAATATCCTGACGTTTCAAAATCAAACAAGATTCCATCGTCGGAGGTAGGTTCAGTACGGCGCCTCACAGTATTTATGGGTTCTGAACATGCTGACTCTACAGCTATTCGTGCAGGATTCACTGCAGGGGGTGGGGAGTTAGTTGCTGTCCTGCTGATCATTGATTTTTATTTTCCCTCGCCTCGCCTGGGGGCTGTGTCGGGATGGCAAAAGTCATTAACCTCGTCTGCATTGCCCGCGTTTGGTGTACCGGACCCGCATATCTGTTTCTCGTCCCTCGTTTGAATCTGTCCGTGCACGGCTCATCGGTGGTTGCTGAGTCATTGCCGGTGTCTCCGTTCCTATCGGGTTGGAGACGCTCATCATCGATTTTCGTGCGCAAACTAAGTTCACCTGCGTCCACGTTCATGCCTGGCCGGAGGTCTTGCTGGTTTGCGTTCTCCGCGGTTATCCCCTCGAATGTGTTGGTGCGTGGCCTAGGTTCACTCAGGCATGTGTTCTGGCTCGTTATGCGGTTGCTTGCGACCGCGAACAGTCTGACTTCTTGCCTGCGATTCTGTTGATTGAGCCGCACTCGTAAGGCCTGGTAGGCCGCCGGGAGAATCGTACAACGGTTAATGGAAGAAGGTACAGTGTGCCAGGCTTCGAGCGTTTCTCTGGCTGTTTGGTCGATACCTCGGCCTAGGATTTCGGCGTCCTGGAAAGAAAAAGTGTGTCCAGAGGCTGCACAGTGTTCCGCCACCAACGAGAGCTGATCCATCCTTCTTACGGCCCTTGCGTGCTCACTCATGCGGGTCTGTAATCGCTTACCGGTCTCTCCGACATAGTTCGCCTCACAGGAACCGCACTGAACACGATAGACGACGTTCGCCGTTTCGCCGCGTGACAGGGGGGCCTTGGGTCTCATTACCAGACGTCTTATTGTCGCCTCAGGTTTGTGGGCGACGCCGATCCCCAGTGGTTGTAAGAGACGAGCAACAGCTTCAGATACGTTCTCGATATATGGTATTGCCCGCCACACTTTCGGTGGTTCTATCACTGGTCTTATAACTTGCCTCGGTTGTCTGCTGCGTTCTATGAAGCTACGAGGATAACCATTGGAGATGAACATTCGTTGAAGATAATGGAGCTCAGCTGCTTTGTCGCCTTTCTCGCTACAGTGAGTTTCCGCCCGTTTGTAAAGCGTCCGTACGCAGCTACGTTTGTGGCACAATGGGTGGTTACTTTGGTAACTGAGGACCTGACGCGTGTTGGTGGCCTTTCTATATACCGTTGTCCTTAGGCTGCCGTCGGTCTTACGGTGGACTAGGACGTCTAAGAACGCCATTTGACTGTTGGCCTCAGCCTCCATCGTGAACTGAATGTCCGGATAGATAGAGTTCAGGAGTGCGTGAAATTCGGTGACCGTTTCGCGAAAAGACATAAAGACATAAGATATCGAGAGCCTCACCGATCTGGTCAGGGAACATGTATTTCCCACTGTGTCTTGGTGCTGACTTTAGAGCTCTTGCAGGCACGCGTATGGCGACTTGCGATATCTATGATGATAAAGTAGAACCGACAAAGACAAGGGAGACCAGAATGCCCATTTCTGGCTTATAAGCTGTCATCAGCCAGCCACACCCAATCTTACGTGTTGATCACCCGAGATTCGAACCTGCAGCCATTGGTCATTGAGTGCTACACTCCACCATTCAGCCACGGACCCGTTGTTTTGTCGGTTGCGATCGGGAATATGAATTATGATAGTGATGTTCACCGATCTGGTTAAGGAACACGTAGGTTACGTTGTGTCTCGAAGCTCACTTTAGAGCCCTCTCGGTAAGTCGCATAGCGACCTAAGGTATATGCTGATAAGGTGGAACCGACAAAGACATTTGATAAGATATGACTGATTGATGACGGCTAATAAGCCAGAAATGGCCAACAGCCGCAGCATAATCAGATTAGAATTGCCGACAGAAGCAATGGTAACCAAAATTGCCAAATCCATTTTAGGTTAGGAATGAGTACTCTCATGGAAATTTAATATTTATCATCTTAAGGGCATAATCCCAAAATATATGAGACACATCAGGATGCCGATTTTTAAACGGATGTCCTTTCGGCTTCCCGAAAAAACCTTAAGCAGTGTGAATTTTTCTATAGATTTTCAATGACCTCACAAATTCGCATGTGTCTTATAGGAAACACAAGCGAAAAGAATTTTTTCTTGTACTCAGTTGGTGGTAAATCATGTCTTCTTTAAACGAATAATGGCTTCCTTTTGGGTTTTAGAATATTTTTAATTGTGAATCTTTCCAGGAACACAATATCCTTTTAAATCACACCCTATCTCTTCGTCAATGAATTCCCCTGATGAAGTATGCGCTCTAGTTCACATAGATTGCAAAATTATATGAGAATTATATGTTATCTTCTTAAGGACAAACAAGCATATATGATATTCCTTGCATGGGAGGCATATAGTTTGTAGATTGAAAACCCTAAACGCAAATACAACGGGAAAAAACTTTTTAAAAATCAAAAATTGACTTTCTTCGTTTGCAGAATTTAAAGAAAACTCGATCTGCCATCATATGAGCACAACAAATAATATCTTTGCCTGTTTCTTGTATAACATGTATTATAATTTGTAAGGCCATCAAAAATCTATATTAAATTATACACATTATTTAATGGTCAGTTTTTATCGTGTATCGTTAGGAGGCTGAAAAGACGTTCGTATAAAAGTCGGCATCTTATTGTATCTCAAATATCCTGCAATCATGCCCCAAGATAATGAATTTTACAAAACAACTCAATTACTCATTAATAATCAGAAACGCATTTTTAAATTTTGGTTAACGTTGCGTGAAATCGGTCACTGACTGTATAGTGACGCTGCAACTACTACACTTCCGGCGGGCAAATCCACAAAGCCCGCCTGCGATTGTTCCCCACTCCCGGTTCAAGGATGACGCTTCAGATCTCGCATAGATAGTGCTATAAAGGCCATGCTAAGCAGCCATTGCAGCCTGGACCACGCCCACGCACGCCCGTTAAATCCCCTGCGAAAATCAGCAACCTCTTCCCTCCTGAAGACCGACGCAGCATCATTTATGCTCTAAGGTTCCTTTTCCCCACCCCTCCAAGCGACGTTACTACGTCAGAACGACAAGAACGGAGATTTGTCGTAGATGATACGACCTCGGAAAGTCGTGCCCACAATAAACACCCCATTGGGTATCGAATTTCGTCAAAAAATGCCAAACTCAGCGCTTGCGGGATGCACAAGTTACGCAGCAGCTGGGAATTATATCTCCTGCATCCGGAATTGACAGATTTACTCCTTTATTATTTTCGACGGTTGCCTCGCAAGGGTGAAAATGTTAATAATGGGAATTTCCCGGGTAAAAAGAGGGTCCAATGCAAGTCACACCGACAAATGCCACGGACGCTGAAGAGAGAGAGAGAGAGAGAGAGAGAGAGAGAGAGAGAGAGAGAGAGAGAGAGAGAGAGAGAGAGAGAGAGAGAGAGAGAGAGAGAGAGAGAGAGAGAGAGAGAGAGAGAGAGAGAGAGAGAGAGAGAGAGAGAGAGAGAGAGAGAGAGAGAGAGAGAGAGAGAGAGAGAGAGAGAGAGAGAGAGAGAGAGAGAGAGAGAGAGAGAGAGAGAGAGAGAGAGAGAGAGAGAGAGAGAGGACTTTGGTCTGGTTTCAACGAACAGTCAGCATCATGTAAGAAATCTTCCTGCCGAGCTAATGGCTACCGTATCACTGCTTTTAGTCAGGAACATTTCGAATCATGTAGCAATAGCGTTTCGCCGGTCTGGAGTATGGTTAGAACAACGGGAACAAGCAGTCACAAATGACTACCAGAAGGAAGTAATTGTTGGACCCAGGAACTAGTAAACAAGGAAAGATGTCAAAAAGGAGCTGAATGAAGGACGAGTGAACGAACAAAAAGCAGATCTTATGTGCGAAAGGATGCCATCAATTTTTACGAATTTGCCCAAGTGGTAGGTGGCGTCAGTTGCGTTCAGGCGCTGATGCACTAAAGACAACCCATAAAGAGGCCAGTTGCAGTTAGTTCCGGGTTAGACGACGTCTTAAAAGCCAGCAGTCAGGACAGCAGGGCGGTCAGATGGTGCGGGCGAAGGAAGCACAAGAGCACCGAGAGACGCCAAACGCATGCGTGACCTACTCGGCTTCTGACACGGAAGACCTCTCTGAAGTCATCTCACTCATTCAAAGGCGTTATCCGGATGCATCGCTCACCGCCGTCGGTATATCTTTGGGCGCGTTAGTAACCTTCAATTAGAATTCGTGATTTGAATCCATTTTTCCTTTTAAAAAATTATCTGACCACCTATAGACGCAATCCTTTTCGGAGTGGCACGATTCTATAGCGTACGATTGTATTTAATTTCCTTATTTTTGAGTCGAGGCTGCAGGATCTACTGGTTGCTGTCCCCTCTGGACCTGCAACTATGTGAAACCGACGTTCTTATCAACCCACTGCTCCGAGGGAGGAGGGACGTAGCCTTGTGTGGGTTCCATACACGGGTCAGTGCCCCCTAAACGTTGTAGATGCATTGGACCAACACGGCGGCCACATCAGGGCACGGCAGGCGTTATTCGTGTTACGCTCCCATAACAAATGCCAAACACGGGGGGTGTGGTGGCACGCCTAAGGACAGCTAGGGCCTAGGGGACGAAGCCGCGCCAGCCACCTGTGCCCTCTCCCGCCTCCGGTCTTCTTGACACTCTCATGACACCGGGCGCAGGTGGGGGAGGAGGAGAGATTGCGGTAGCTGCAACGCAAGACTAATATCATTCAAAACTAATTGACGCGCAAGTCACCATCCCTGCACCACCCTTCTGTGGAGCATACGGTGGACATCGTCGGACTACGACGGTCGAACTGTCGTGTGTGGGGGAGGGGTGTAGCGGGGGACGAGTTGGGGGGAGTGACACACAGTTAGCATTAGGTCGCTCCAGTTGTCTCACGCAAGTGGTGAATACTCTTGTGGCCGCCTCTAACTGGTATCAAACTCTCCCGTGTGGCTGGCTGGGTTCTTCCCAGCGGTCACACCCCGGGCAACCATCAAGACCGCCGAGCTAAACCAGGTGGGGGTTTCCGGTGCTGTGTGTGACTCCACACCCAGTATGTCTGACACCCGAACTTCCCACCTCCCCCCATCTCAAAAAGTCCTTGGGTGGGGGGCGACAATAACCCCATAGATGGCCCAGGCTAACTCGGGTCATTTCTCCCACTAAAATAAAACCGTGACCCATATTGGAGATCGGCAGCCGTCTGGGATGTCAAAGCGGCCTTATTTAGGGAAAGCACTGCTTGCCTCCACGCGGAGGAAGGAGCTAGAAAAGGTGCCCTAAACAAATGTTGGGTCTCACGTCTTCTGCAGCCAGCCGCGGCTCGCAGATCGCAAAATACTCGGTCGTAAAACTCAAACAAACAAAAATACCCCCCGTCCCCATCCACCTGCCATACTCTCTGGGCTGCTCAAGTGAGTCCGCTCACACTCCATGGAAGAGACTTCATTTTCGCCCAACCCCGACTCCGGTCTTCTTGACTATGTCTTGACACCGGGCACAGGCGGGTAAGGGAAGAGAGGGAGTGCGGTAGATGCCATGCAAGTCTACTATCACTTAAAAAAATTTGCGCACAAGTCACCGAGCACAGTGTCCAGGTAGGGGGCGGGCGGGGGTAGGAGGAGAGGGACTGCGCTTTACAGAAGTGGCATCAGTGTCCTCACATGTGTGGTGGTTACTCTACCACCTCTTGCGTGGCACATGGCTCTTAGTCGTGTCTCCAGAAACCTGTGCTCTGCACAGTGGTCGCGTAAAGGCAACAACTCCGATTGGCGGGCTAAAGCTGTTGGAAGAGAGAACGGGGACGCGGACCGCTTCGGAGTCCTCATCTCTGAACCCTAACCCTCGTCAGGCTGGGTGCGGTGTTTTTTAGGATGCAAGGCCTATGCGACTACAAATTAATCAAAACTTCCATGCTGCGACTGCTTGCCCGTCCGCACGGGCGGCCTTAATAACGCGATTACGTGCCACTGATGTTGATCATTAGTGTGATAATTACTCGGACTATCTCTTTTAGTCGTGCGTTTCCCCACCGGAATAAGTATTCGTAACGGTGGGGAGTTGAATCTCAGCGCATTTGCCGGGGACCATGAGCCGGAGAATGATGACTCAATTAATTTACGGCTCGCAGGGTTGTCTGTCTGCGGAACCAACACGTACGCGCCATGCGATGAACAGGGCTCGACTCCCTAATGTCGCCCGAAAGTAGACTGACAGATGAGAAGTGAGGCCCTACAATCCCACTGACGCCGAGGTAAACGACATCACAAGACGCCCGACTTGCAAAGATGCCAAAAGATGTGATAACGCGACCTTCAAGAGAGCAGTTTGCGACAGTTGGTGCCTAATATGACTTTATAGTAAATCCTTATATGACACACCAGTGTGGCAGGTCGGAGTCGCCTTACACCGAGGCATATATGACCATCCACTGCGTACAAACTCCTATAGAATTGTCTTGCATCGGTCATGCTAGAAAAACAGAAAGCCGGGGGGGAGATAGGACAAGAAGGACGTATTGCTGAAGCACTGAACAGAAATCCCCATACATGTGAAGGCGAGAGCGGGAGAAGGATGAAGGGCAGAGCGTAGTGACCTTTAACGTGGCTGCCTCTACCACAAAAAAAGACAATCGGCCTACATACGCAAACTGTGGCATTCTGTGATTCGAATGCACCGCCACCGCAACTGCGCCTAATGACGATGATTCATTAAAGCAGACATGATCCCAGCTACCAAACAAGGTTTTTCGGTTCCACCATTCGCTCGCCCAAACGCAACCCCCGGTCCTGCTGCAAGGTGCAGACATAAATGCTAGAAAAGAGGCTATTACCTTCGTGCGTGGGTACATGGTGTAGCTGATGAAGGTTAGCCAGTCAGCCGGCGACAAGGACGAGTGGGTAAGCAGGTGAAGCCTGTGAAGACAAACCCTTCCCCCCGCCTCCCCAAACAATACTGGAAGACGTAATAGTGCAAGAACTGCGGTTGCCCGAAACTGGCATGCCCGTCGCAGCATGATCACCTGAATCAACATCACCATGACCGGAGAAAACACGACCATTTTACCTAAATTTGCAACCACCACCACCACCGCCACCATCGTCAGGGAAAGAAGAAGGACGCAGAAGGGGAAAGGGGGGAGGAGAAGGCACAGGCGATAATGGCGAGAGTGAAGAGGCCTGGGTGAGGAAACCAGAAGAAGGAAGAGGAAACCAACGTAGTGAGATAGTCTGCAGTAGACAAAGACGTCACCTTTTATTGATTGCAGTAGTAATTATAATTGTTTTGCCAGGCTAAATGCTGCAGATTTTCCAGACCGGAATGATCACGCCCCCCCCCCCCCCCCACCATTACAGTCTACTGATGGCAGACAAATTCCCTGTCTGGCAACTAACCTGGTGACTACCGCTGGGTAGGGTAGCGCACATGGGAAAGCGGGTAAGTTAACAGCGAAGTAAGCCGGCTTCTAGTTTTACTGTATAGGCAAGCGCACACTGGTCGCGGATGCGGAGGACTGCGAACGAAACAATCAAATATCCTATAAAATTAAGCAGTCTGTGGACAGTTGGTTCGTCCATTCCGGTGAGCTCCACCGTATGTCCCGCGGGCTGGTGCGCCACACAGGTAGAGACTTGCGCGTGAATTAGCTTGCAGTGATAATAGAATTGCGCTGCATCTACAACATTCTCTCCTCCACACCCACCTGAGGCCAGTCATGAGGGCCGGAAAAGGGGAAGGTGGCTGGCACGGCATGAACCCACGCCTAGGCGTGCCAACACACCCCCTGGTCCATGCACAAAAGACCACGAGAAGAGGGGGGGGGTGTGGCGAGACAGCTCGGATCCCACTGAGTGTGAGTGTCATAAAGGCCACAATAAGCAGGAGCCTTTGTTGCCTGACTTTCAATCCAAGGTGCCAACAATGTCTGAGGGGGTGTGTAGGCCGGCGTTAAGGGCTGGAGCAACCAACTCGTAACCGAAGCATCATGAAATGCGGACTGCTTGACCTGAACTCGCGACGAGCGACTTTATCCTGCAGTTGAGAGTTAATTTAGTAGAAGCAGGGTGGCAACAGATGAATCACTCAGTGTTTGGCGTCCACACACACACGCACGCGCGCGCGAGAGGGAGCACGTGGGGACAGGATGACGACTTGTGCGAGTACCTGTCATGACGGTGCAACATCAATATCCTCAAAAAAGGACTCGTAAAAAGCGAAAAGCAGGTTGGTTGTGCGCATGTGTGAGTAAATCAGAGGACAAAAGCAGTCGCGTGGGGCAGACCGCAGCAGCGATGGCTTCGTCAGTACATGACCGAGCTGTGGGAGCGGGCGAAGGGAGGATCTAGGACGTTAGACAGTGTGGAGGCAGGTACAGCGATGTGAAAGGCGAAAGGGAAGAAGAGCCGCGGAGGACAAACATGCGGACAGGAGGACAGAACGAAGAGGAAGTCGAAATTTACTACTATCATCAGTATAAACTAGCGGACGGAAGAGGATTGCATGGGCTTATGCTATCACCCAGCATAGACCAGTGAAAATCAGGACAGCCTGTTAGAGCAGTGTTGGCAGTGAGGAAATACGATAGTTTGTCCACTGTGAGGACGGTAACTGACCAGAGGGAGGCGTCGGTGACTTGTGCGTGACGTCTTAGACACCTACCTCGCCCTCTCTTCTCATACAAAGCAAGTTGAGACGGGGGGTGAACGGTACTGGACGAGGACGCAGCGTTCGCAACCCCAACAAAAAATCACAATGAGAAACAGCCAGTATACAGTCTCAAAGACCGGGTTAGTCAGTTGGCAAACTTTCCCGGCGCTTCGTGATATACCGAGTTAGTCAGTTGGCAAACTTTCCCAGCGCTTCGTGATAGGCAAAATGTGCATCTGATTTTATCGCAGTAGGGAGATTATGTCCTATAGCGGCCTCGGTTCCTCCCCCCCTCCACCGTACCTCCGCCCCACCACACGTCATACGCGAAACCTTGCGGCATTACACCCCGGGACGATGGCAAAGATGGCTGCTGCGGGAATGAACCAGATTAGCCGTCAACCCCCCCCCCCCTTGCCCAAGCCGGGTAGGCGTTAGAACGCACACAGCCAAACCACCACCGGCGGAACCACAACAACGGAGCGGCAACTAATCAAAACAGGGGGAAAAACTGAATGACAAATCAAACCGCTCAAGGTTGGATACGACCACCAAAAAGTAAATTTAATTTTCATTGACGTTACCTCTAGGAGCATGCCTTTTGGTGATCAAAACTTATCGCCACGGGCATGCATCACGTTACATGTTCGTTCCAAAAAGTGCAGATGCTATGGTACTTAAGTAACCACGTTTACATCTGAAGTGACATAGTTGCGAATCGTTAGGTTCCGAAATGCTGACCCCATTCAGGTAAAGGACGCGATTTTCTACTCCCTGAAATATGATTGGACGTAAACGAATATATTGTTCGGTGGGATTGCTTATATGTTCCCCTATTCCCAGGAGGAAACAGGAGCAGGAACTGCTAACTTCCAGGAAATTAGGGTTCGGGTGAGAGTTAGGACACTGCAAATATTAATCGTGGTAGTGGGTCGCTCACCGATAGCGTTAGGGGACAAAGTCATCCCGTTGTGTCTTGGTGCTCTATTTCGCGAGCCCCGCCAGCAGCTAGTATCATAGGCAGAATAGTACTACCGAAAAAGACTGGATCCGCCCTTTCTGGCATATTAGCCGTCATGAGACAGCCGTACCCGACCTCAGATGTTGCGAGCCCTGAGGAGAACGAGCCCGCGGCTGAATGGTTAGGGCAATAGATTTGTAACCAACGGGTAGTGAGTTCGAGCCTCAGGGATTGCAACATCTGGGGTTGAGTATGGCTGGCAGATGATGGTTAATATGCCAGAAAGAGCTATTCCAGTCTCCATTTTCTTTTTTTCGTAGCATTATTCTGCCGGTAACAGTGCAGCCACGCCCTCGCAGGTTGAACAAGCTCAACCGTCTGAAGAAAACACGTCTAGACACGAACGCGCACAGCCACGGCAAGGGCAGTGAACAAAGACACCAGGCTGAGTTGTCGATATACGTTAGGTTGCGGTGGAGGAAGCAGTGAAGACAGGAGACGGCCAGCACGCAGAGGAAACTTGGACACGCTTCACATCACAAAGCTCAGGTGTGAGGCGGCTGCATTTTTTTGCCTGTTGCCCGAAAGCAAGTGAGGGAGGGAGGGTCCAGATTCAGAAACATAAAGAAATCCAGAAAGAGAAATGCGAAGCCGAGATTACTATCGAAAAGAAGGAAGCCGACCACCAAGGCCAACAAACGGATGTCGCCGTAGCGTCTCGCCGCCTTGATTTTGTTGTCGGCTCGTGCGGCTATGCTTGTGTGAGAAGTCAAATTCGTGCTCTGGCAATTTGGCGTTCGCACCCTTTTGTAAATCCAACTTTTGTATCCATGTTCACAAGGAAGTCTACATAAGTACTGGCGCAATTGTTGCATGGAATATCGTAGGTTAATAAAATAAGAAAACAGAGATGTGGTGGCATGAGTCCACCGGGACAGATAGGATGTAGGAACACGAAATACTGGAACATTAGTCTACTCTGGACGAAGAAGAGAACGCGAGAAGCAAGCAGTCGTCAACGATGCAAGATGAATGAAACTCCACAAACAAAGCATTCGTTTTGGTAACCCTCAAATTCTACCGAGTGAACCAGTCAGGACAGAAACGTTCGGTGTGACCAACGGGGGATGGCGTAAACTGCCACAGTATTCGATGAGGACACCTCTTGGTTGATGGTTGCTGAAAGCGCTTAGGATGTGCGTAATTTCGGATACACCCTCCCTTTAGACCACGTATTTTCGGCAGTAGAAGGAAAGAGTCCGCGGACTGCGATGAGAGTCAGTGCATCGGCAGTTTCTTCCTAGCAAAGGATAAGCATGAACTCTATTTCGGAGAGGACGCAGTTTGGGCTTGATGTGTCTTTTCTAAAGCAGAATTGCATAAAGTCATCTCAGCTCCCCTCCCCCCGCCTCTACCAATTTCAAGCTACAAGACTATGTCAAGATCACTGGAAATGGGCGACGCCACAGTGGCTGACGGCGTTAAACCCCCAAGTGTGCGAAGACGAGTTATTACAGTTCAATCTTGTTGCAAAGGACGATGGAGTTATCCGGCTAACCAGCCACCTTCAATGCCACGACTGCTGTTGCCTCATGGGTATTGCAGTGAAAAACGGACAGAATTATCACGGCGAAAGCTTCCTTAGCGGCGGCCTCGCTTTCAAATTCACCGGAAGCCTGTGAGCCGACTAGACAAGAGAAAGCGTAATTCAGTGCATTAGACCTCTGTGAGCCTCATAGTTCGACCGTCGGTTTCGACGACGTTCATCGTGTGCCTCTCAGCAAGAGGGCTCAGGAATGGTAACTTGCGCTTGAATTAAATCATTAACGATAGCAGGCTTGTGCTGCATCAACCACATTCTACGCCCCCACCCCTCACCTGGACCTGGTATCATGACCAAGTCAAGAAGACCGGATGAGGGAGAGGGTGCAGGTGGCTGATGCGACCAGAGCCGCCCCTGAGTGCGTCATCACACCTGGTTCGGATTCCAAAGCGTGGGAACGCCATAGAGACCACACGAAAAAGGAGTCATTGCAGCCTTACTTTCAGTTCACCAGTTGGCCACTCCACATAAACAAGCACAACTAGGCTAACCGCGCGGTCCGAGTTATCCAGTCAGTTGGCAGCATTTAAATCCAGGGACTTTTAGCGCACTTTAGGAGCGTCAGTTTGCTGACGGTCGTCGACCTCGATTTCTTTTCCCAGGCCGAGGAGTTGTCTAGTGCCAGGAATGAGCGCAGTGGCGTGAGTGCCACATACACGACCTGACACCCCAACCACAAACAGCAGGATTTTACATAAAAGAGGATGGGTGTGAGTGCCAGACGTAACGTAAAGGAGGCACTGCAGCCTGACGCTCAGGCGGTAGAGATTGCTTAGATGCTCCCACTACATCAACAAGACAAGGGACCAGGAATCACCCGCAACAGAGACGATTTTGCGCTGAAACCCGGGGAACTTAAGGTTAGAGGTTGAGGTAAAATAAGGGTTACGGTAATTTTGCACCGGGCTCGCTGTATTGCGAGGGGAGGGGGGCATTAACGCAATTCCGATCGTTGTGCGCTCAGCTGCGCACACGGCAGATGAGAGAGAGAGAGGAATACGCTTTATTTGAAGTATCATTCAAAATTTTCAGCAAAATGGAGCAGAGTACCGCCAAGTAAGTGCATCAGTAATGACGCACTCTCCTCTCATAAATCAGCATAAACAAGACTTAACCGGGAAAATCGAAATTCAACAGAGTGCCTGGAATCCGTTTCAAGCCTAAAGCAGCAGCCATTCGGACTGCGCGCAGCAGCGTGTCATAGTAGCTTAAAGGTAATGCGTATGCTGAGCCACGATCAGCACATGCTAGCAGCCAGGTCAGATCGTTTGCAGTAGAAAAGTGGCCTGTAAAAAAGACAAGCCATTGAAGTCAGGTTGGGAGATAGGCTGAACCCCGGGCAGGCGCCAAGAGGGTCGATCCTCCAGCCGCCACACGTCCAGGGCGGCGGTCAGGGCGAGACAGACGCCAGCAGGATAGCAAGTGCAGACGCCGGAGGGTGCGTCACTCGATGGGCAGCCGACCAGAGTGAAGTGACGGCAACGCGCGGGTCAATCGGTGCCTCTGAGGTTAGCCGACAGATAGGGGCGGCCCTGCCAGCACTTTCGTCTGCTCGCACCATCATTACGTCGTCCTCCAGGCGCCACCCCCCCCTCTACCCCCACCCTGTAGATAATCCACTCGTTACACAGAGGAGGGGCTAGGAGGCAAAGAAAACTCCGGCGGGTGGGTGGGAGGGGTTGGAAATGAAGAAAAGGGACCGAAAGTCGTCTGGCGTAGGCGAGGGGTTACCTGTGCAAGGGTCAGGGTATCGGAGACCTGATGAACGTCTTTCCTCTCTCGTCCCTCGGCCAGTAGAGCAGTTATAAGAGGACTTATGATGGGCTAACATACCTGAACCCAAGTTCACCTAGTAAATGAAATGTTAACCGAAATTTCAAGATGTGTTATCGATTGGCGGGCTTTTGAATTTGAGCCGCCATCTTTTCTGCTCTTTATTCGCATGTGAATCCTCTTATATGTACGTAGATTGGCCTATTTCACCCATTTTATACTTGGATTTTAACACTATTTGTTTATTCGAACAACAAAATGAGGTCATCAGCGCACGACGCTGACACCATTTTGAAGGAAGTCTAAATTGATCGATATTTTGAAACGCATTCAAGGACGATTCTTCACGGTGAATGGAGGACCTTTTTTGCTGAAATTTTTGGAATTTTACTTTCAAAATAAAGCGTTTTTCTCTCTCTCTCTCGATTAGAAAAGATTATTTAAGTGGGGGGTATTTTCCAACTTCTTTCCGGCCGCATATAGCACTGCATAACACAATAAAAGTATGGCTATTTAAGTAGTTTGAATTTTCCCCACTAATTTACGACGTCCTCATATAATTTCAAATATACTTCATAGAAAATAACCCCACAAATGTTCTTCCTTGTACTTTTTTTGGCAGTAAATTACGTCTTCCTTAATTTTTACACATGAAAATTCGTAGTTTTCAGATATAAAAGTTTCTAATTTTGAGATTTTTTAAGTCAGTTAAATGTCGAGTTATTAATGCTGTTCGTAATGTACACCCACTCCCACATCACATAACCGACCGGCTAGGACGGAAACCTGGATCATGGAGTGGGGGAGAGAGCGCGGTTGACGGCTCAGGGCATTTTCCTCAGTATAAACAAACTGAAGTGGCTTGAAACTATTACAGTGCGCTAAAAGCCGTGAATTGGAGGGTTTCCAACTGACCGGATAACTTGGACCATGTGATCAGCCCATGGTGTGTGTGTGTGTGTGTTTGTGCGCAGTGGCTGACTGGCGTACTGCTAGTCAGGCTGCAATGGTTTCTTCTTAATGTGGCCTCTATGGTACTCCCACTCTGTTGGGACCCGAGCCGCCCGTCTCTTGTGTTGTAGTGTTCTTGTTTGGTGTTCGACCACAGTGCGTTGACCTGTGCTGTCTCCCATCTCCAGTCTTCTTGACTGTGTTTTGATACCATGCCAAAATGGAGGGTGGAACAGAGAGTGAGATAGATGCCATACAAGTCTACCCTCACCATAATCCAGCACAAGTCACCGTCCCTGCACCACCCTACCGCCGTGCATACGGTGGACATTGTCGAACACGACGGTCGAACTGTCGTAGGGAGGTATGCTTTTCCGTACATGGGAGATATACGGATTGTAGTTTGGAACTTTGTATGCAAGTGTAAAAGCAGCTCTGGTTCACAATTATTCGGGAAATGAATAACTTTCCTTTTTAAGTTAATTGATATCCTATCGTCAAGTGTAACCATTTGAAGGAAATGTCATCTACCATCAAATTAGCACAGAATATTCTAGGGAATGCATGCAGACTGGAAGTGACATGGGATACACTGGCCAGTGTGACTGGAAGTGAGATGCCTTTCCGAGCAGAAATAATTACCTAAGTGGATTATTGGGCGAAATAATCCTATGATATTTCACTCGCGTTAGAAGGGCGGCCACCTGCAGAAACTATACTCGGTAATAATAACGGATGCTTAAGCAGTATGAGTATTTAGCGTTGATTTTAGTTGCCCTTAAAAATTCAAATAGACTAAATGAAAGACAGGCTTAAAATGTCCACTCTTACATGCATTCGGTAGCAAATCACCTATTATTCCCATTTTATGCCTGAATAATCTTTAAACCGGTCAGTCTTTGCATTCGCGTTTATGGTTTACCGTCTAAAAGCAGTAGGGTTTATTTTTGGTCAAAATCCTCGATGCCAATAAAAAGGAACCCTATAGGGCTTGTAAATGTTTTCAATGAACGTGGCGAACACGTAGCACACTTTACAAGGAGCATCAATCGACCAACAGAAGCGATGCCACTCGCATGGACAGTTCACAGTGCAAAATAATCTCAATTATGTACTTTTAACACCTATAACCGTACTTGCAGTAAAAAACTGAGTAAATGAGTTGCTACAATATACGCAAAAGAAAGGATATTTTTGTGTGTTTTCTAGAAAATCTATTGGATCTTTAAAAGGCAGATAAAATGAACATTTATTAAGTAGTCCGTCGTTCTACCCATCGTAAAAGTGGTCGAAGAGAAGCTCCTACAAAAACTGGCATCCCGGCATGACTCAAATATCATAGCATGATAATCAATATTAAGATCTCACTTAGGCGATCCGTCTGAATCGAAAATGCAGTGCAGAATTTCCATGCACATTTCACGAGATTGGTCACAGACCGGACGTGGCCGGCGACAGCTGGAAAATGAGCTCAATTGCGACCATCTCCTACTCTAATAATCAAAAACCAATGCGCATTATCACGAACGCTGACCCCCACGATCAACATCCTCCTCATCTACACCAAAACTATCTACGTGATCTCCATCAGGAGTCATTTACCATGATATCCAAAGCTGAAGAACGGGCCGAAATAATAAATGTTGCAAGAAAGTCAGTTTACGGGCATAAGACGAGAGAGCGAGTGAAATGGGAGAGTGGGTTTTGTTGGAATCCTGCACTGGTTACTTCATATTTGTGTTCGGCATGCTTTTAAGTATCTAGTCGAGGATGATGATGAAGAGGAGGCGGAGGAGGATTATACCCATCGAGGTGAGCGCCCGATAATGTCATGGCGGTCAGAGCGGACATTCATGACAGAGAATGTTAAAAGCCACGACCACCGAAATCCAAACTGTTGGGTGAGTCACAATCACAGATGCGATATGAGGCCACCACAGCTCCGCACATGCGTCTATTTTCCATCCAGCATGATTTGCGGAGATGCCCGTTCGAAGAGGGGCTCGCGATGAGCTGCTTGAAGCACCGAAACTGGGCAGCAGCTTATTCTTCAAAAGGAGGACGAGTATTATAGTAGTAGAATGAGCTGTGTGTGTCTGAGATTTCGGACTCGCGCAGGAATGCATCATCAGGGAGACTAAGGCCAAAGTAACATGTGCAAATGTTTGACGTGTCTAACAGTGCGTGCCGACCACGTGTTGTTCCCGGCTGGTAACGAGGTCATGCCAGCAGGGTGAGTGCACAAACCTCACCCACTCAAATGAGCCTGCAGTGAAGATTCATCAGGCTGCATTGGCAACTCGAGGCGAAGTGGGGCAAAATGCAAGGCCCCGAAGCATCCTGTTTATAAGGAAGTACTCTGAATCTTAATGGAAGGCAGATGAGCAAGTCAAAGAAACGGCGATTGCTGCCCCAATTTAATGTTCAATCGCATACTTGGTCCTCAAAAATACCACTGTGAATCTGCATTCTGGCGCGGCTATGTGGAGGACACGTCCACTACACTGAAGGAGAGCAGGCTATCAGAATTTAGCGATCTATTTTGGCAACCAGTTCATAAGAGAAGATGAGGAAGAACAGGTGGCATTCTTTGACGCTCGGATTATGCCCAGAGCCCATTGGCAACTCTGAAAAAAAAAAAAACAGTATAACCAGCCCAAGAGGTCACCTAACTCTCAACAAAACCCTGGGGGGATAAAAGCGAAGCAAAAATGCACAGTGGCGATTCAGTCGCTAAGTGTACAGGCCGGAAACTACCAAGCACAGAAGTCAAGTGGAAAGAAAGACAACTGAACGTGGGTAAGTGAAATGAGGTAGTCTATGAGATTCAGTGCAACAAATGTCCCTTCTATTACACAGGCAACGTGGTAGATGCGCAGAACCAACACGGGAGGCAGACCAGGGCAAGACAGACGTTATTAGGGATGCACACCCCGTAACAAGATGGGGGAAAGAGTTGAGCTGACACGCCTAAGTGCAGACGCAAACGTACCAACCACCCGTGCCCACGCAGGTGGAGAGAGCGCAGTAGATGCTGTATAAGTCTACCATCGTTATAAACCAATGCACGTGCAAGTCACAATGCCTACGCCAACCATGCCGTGGGACACACGGTGAACCTAGTTAAAAACGAAGGTAGAACTGTCGTCATACTGACCAGACTGACGGACGAGTCAGCTTAAGAAGATGAGAAGAGGAAAGGGAATGTCCGGAGAAAAGATCCGCTGCCCCAAAACATTGAATACATCAATAGCGGCTAAAAGACGAGAATGGGATAAGGTAACAGCTGCAAAAGGCCTCAGCGTCGCATTTTTGAATTGTAGCAGACGATAACAACACGCAATTCGTGGAAAGAGTGCCTTTTCCCACACCTAGGTGGGAAAATAGGTGCTTTAAACACAAATATCCCTCCCCTCGTTTCAAAGCGCACATGAAAAGCATAGAGGGGGGACCAGGTACTGAAACGATCACAAAGAGAGGGAGGACTGAATGGCCACAGGCATACAGCACAGACTGAAACTCTCCCACACACTTGCATATCGACCAGAAAGCAATAATTTACGGGGTGTCAATGGAGCCAATGGTAGTATGAGTGCTTCTGATTAAATAGCCATAGTCAGGGGACCATAAGAGAATACTTTGCTGAGCGCTGAATTGCCAAGGAGGCCAGGTTTGATCGCAAGGTTACCGAGCCCGGTTCCCAGGCAAGGAATGACCGGTTCGGTTTCCACTTTTGCTACGCGAATGTTTGTGAAGACTCCTGATAGAGAACCAAGGCAAAACGGGGACGAGAATGTGTCATAATGTAAATAGATTTGACGATGGCCCTTCCACGTCAGCCGCTACTGCATGGGCGTGGGCAAAAAATATCACAGGGCAGGGTAAGTCAGGAATGTAGGCGAATAGAATCACGTGAACAGGCACAAGTGCACAGAAAAGGTGGAATTAGACTACTCAGCCATGTAGCTAACGGAACCGGCAATAGAGTTGCATAGCCTAGCAGGGGAATTCGGTTTCCATGAACGGTAGAGTAACCGTACATTGGGTAAGAACTGAAAATGGAGGTGGGAAGAAGAAGGACAAGTATAGACAAAGAGACGAATAAGCAGGAGGAGAAGGAGGAGGAAGATAATAATTAAGAGTGAAAAGGGTGGAAACATCGAAAAAAAAGGATGGAGAGTGAAACGAAAAGAAAGTGAAAAAAATAGGAAACTGGAACTCTCGTATAGTGAGAGAGTAATAAGTTCGAGTGGTCAGGCGCCTATCAGCAAATTGGGCTACCTATAAAAATGCACAAATGCCTTCACTGTCCCACGGAGGAGGAGGAGTAAGAGGTGGTTACTTGTACATGAAGCAGATTGGTGTGACACCTACCTCAATAGCCCGTTCCACGTCACCTATGTTCTGATCATGAGAAAAAGTTAAACAATTCGTCTGCGTACGTGGGCCACACAAAACCTGGCTGTCGCTCCCAGCGCACAAAAATTTCATTGGGGCTTCACGAATTTCACAGCGGTGAAAGGAGCCAAGATGGTTACGTGAAGGAGCCCTTGGAAACTGAACTTCGTTCCAAAGGTGGTCCACCTTATACCATTAACTGGCAAATACAAAGCTACGGATGTCAGCTAGTTTTGATAGCAGGAAGAGTATCCCCTGGACCAGCCTTATTCTCGTGTTTTCTCTCATGGCAGCAATAGGTGCATGTTAAATCGACTGGAGATGAGATTGAGCGCAACAGCTCATGTGACCTGAACCGTTTACGAGGCGCGTTCCGATATCACGGAAATGACCGGTGCTGCAAAGACCACATTAAGAAGAGCTTACTGAGGCGCGAAATTTGTTTCAAGGGAGGATTCATTTATCCGCTAGCAAAAGCCCTGTAATCTACGAGAGCGTGATCGTTTTAGAGGCGTCTGAAGCAAGCGATGAGTTGCCATGAGGAGTATGTTTTACTTTTTCCATACACAATGCAGTGGTTGACGTAGTACGCGCCTCCACCTAACGCATGCCACACACAAACAGAGCAGACAGCTAGTCACTGTCCAGAGGAGGAGGGGTTTGGAAGCCAGATCGTATGTCGGGAAAGAGCCTTACAGTGACCGAATGTGGGATTGAATGGAAATATGAGACGAGTGACAGTTCAGCGACCAGCTTAATGCATACAAATTTCACCGAAGAAGTCCAAACGATGTAAGAATGTGATTGTTGAGGACGCATGCGCAGCAGGGGCTCCAGACGCCTATCTTCCAGTTGTGACGCGATAGATTCTGTTTAAACCGCTTGATTAGACCGCAGGATCTTGTACCTGGTGTGATGTCTGGCCTACCTGGCCTGGACGATGTTGAGAAGTTGACTACGGCGGATCTAGAGTGTGTTCTCCCTGCTAACTGCGGTGACGGAATTCAAAAGGCCCGTCTGGAAGAACGATGTCGAGTCAGGTTTTGAGCCCAACTCCTCCACGACGCCTTCAGCTGAGCAGCAGCCCCGGCTTAAACACAGCAACACGGGGCGGAGGAAGATGGACGTGCTCGAAACACTTCAGCCAATTTTTATTGGATGCACTGATTAAGCATAACGCGTCGTCTCTAACGAAAGCGTCTCAAAAAGTACGAAAAAGCACACGAACGTAGAAACGCAGTGAAAATACAGAGGGGGAGGCAATTATAGTGTTCAGTGGTGTGGCAAGCGCGGTTGATTTGAAAGTGCCCAGCCAGAGAACTAGAAACCGTAGGTGGCACATTGACCGGGTTGAACATCAAGAGCGTTGGTCGTCCGCAGCATTTCAGTCTCGTGTAGCTGTCAGATTGCAGACAGCTGCTCCGGATAAAACGGCGCCAAAAGGTGCCAGTTGCGGACTGGAAGCTAGGCCCCACAAAAACGACGTTGCACAGGCTGCTAAACGACAGTTCGACCGTCGTAGTTCGACGATGTCCACCGTATGCTCCATGGGAAAGTGGAGCAGGGACGGTGACTTGCGCGTGATTTAGTTTAAAGTGATAGTAGACTTGCGCTGCATCTACCGCACTCTCCTCCTCCCCCACCTGAGCCCGGTGTCAAGACAGAGTCAAGAAGACCGGAGGCGGGAGAGGACGCAGGTGGCTGGCGCGGCTGGGTCCTCTAAGTCCTAGCCACCCCTAGGTGTACCACCACACCTCCATGTTCGGCATTTGTTATGGGAGCACAACCCGAATAACGCCTGCCGTGCCCTAATTTGGCCCCCGTGTTGGTCCAACGCATCTACCACGTGGCCCGTTTAGGGGGCCAATAAACACACACACACACACACACACACACACACACACAATGGTTGGAGGAGGGAGGGCTGGAAGGTGTGACCCATGGAAAAAAAAAACAACGGAACAGACGACTTACAAGAACTGGCTCGAGACAGGTGGTGAGTTCAGTGAAGCGTCTGCGCTCCTCCACGACAGCTCGCTTCAAACAGTTGCGTTCCAGGCTCTCGAGAGCGCGTTGTTTGCAGAGGAGATCCTGTTGAACGAAGTTGGCCTGCACGCTTGAGCTAGCACCACTGGGTAAGTAGCAGCTGGTGTCCACGGAGGAGGGCTCCTCGTGCGCGAACGCCAACATGGTCGTACTACTGTCCTGAAGGCAGCACCAAAGGTAAAAAGTGTGCAGTGTTGGGAATTCGTCTGGCAGAACACTGGTAAGGCCAGTGAAACCACAAACCTACAGTGCACATTCACCCTCAAACACAGCCAAATGGGCAGAATAGCATTACGGACAAAGACACTGGAGACTAGAATGACCATTTCTGACTTATTAGCCATCATCACTCAGTTCCGACCCGCTACCTGTTGGTTAGAAGTCCAAAGCAGTCACGGGCTCGTTGTCTTACCTACCCCGATCGCGACCGACAGCACCACGAGCCGGTGGCTGAATGGTTAGCGCACTAGACTTCCAACCAATAGGTTGCGGGTTTGAGCCTCAGGTGTAGCTACACCAGGGGTTTGGGTACGGCTGGCTAGTGACGATTAATAAGCTAGCAATGGCCATTCTAGTTTCCCTTTTTTGCCTCAACATAATTTGAACCCGTGGCAATGAGGGCATGAATTTGTTGCGACCGGCGCTTTAACTGTCAGAGCCCCAAAGCTCACATGGTTAGAGCGCCGGTCAGGCTCCCACCCTCAGTCGTATATGACATATCGAGCGTCGATGTCTACCATGTGCCCCACAGCAGAGTTGACGCAGATAGTAGACTTTCGCAGCATCTACCGCACTCTCTCCTCTCTAACCTACCTGAGGTCGGTGTCAAGAAGACCCGAGGCAGAAGATGGCGCATGGGCCTGGTGCTGCATGAGCCTGCTCCTAGGCATGCTATCACCCCTCCCCTCTATGTGCGGCATTTGGTACGCGTGCGCATCCTAAGTAACGTCTAGCGTGCACTGATTTGGCTCCTGTGTTGGTTCAATGGAGCTTCCCTGTGGCCCGTTTTGAGGACAACTCAGTCAAGCAGGTAGTCAGACATAGTCCGTCCTAGTCTGATCTAAATGTTTAATATGCTTCAGATCATTACGCAGATGCTAGTTCAACCAAAAGCAAGTATGCTTCCTGTTTATAGGCTTTGAAGACAATTTACGTCAGTACTTTCTCCCTGCTAGCACCGTTAGGCACCTGAGTAAATGCCGACTGGAAAGATGTCATACTCGATAAATCCCACCCCAAGGTAAACATGGTAACATGGCATTCAGTGCCTCACAGAAAATGCGCTCACGAGGTTTCAGCGCCTCAAATAAGGCGAAAGCGGGCATAAAGTGGCAAAGAGTGGATGTACATGTACGCACAGTATATACTGTGTATGTATGTATTTTATAGTATGGTTACTGTCTATTTACTTGTACCTCTAAAAGTTTGAAGGGTAATTTAAATTAGAACATCATTTTTTAAATGAACTTTAAATGGTTTCAGGACATATTTAGTGTTTAGCATGTGAAGATGGGTATTTTTGGGCACCAATATAAAATATAAGACACCCATTGAATTCTCCTAGTATACTAAATCACAGAACCATATTCCCACTTAGCATCCAATACTTTCAATTGCAGTCGCTAGGACGTGAAACACTCGACTCGGCGAGTAGAACAGTAATCAAATGGATTTAGGAGCAAGCCCTGAACCATTGAGGACAGAGGCCTGGAAGGATTGGTCATTTCAGTCGCCTCTATGCTTGCTAGCAAACTCCATCCATCTTCAGTTGTTCGCCACCATACTACTGCCCGATGAAGGACAACCAGTTCTAATCGCGGTTTCGGTTCAACTACGCCCGGATCGGAAGCTTATCTAGCCCCAACTGGGCAGTGCTAGTGAACTTGTCCGAATTCTGTGACAGGAGTCGCTGCAGCGGGTACTTGACCCAGTTTTCGGAAAACTAACGCTCCACCCTCCTCCAGCAAACGCGTGCAACAAGGCGGAGAGGGCAGGAGGACACACGTTAAGTATCCTTCCGGAAGCTCAGGTTTCCTCGGACGTAGGTCTAAAGCCACCAGGGTAAACATGCGATTTTTCATGTGAACAGTACTCTGAGATCATAGAAGGGTGGCCACCTGGATGCCGGCGCTGATGTTAAAAAGGAAGGGCTTCTGGACAAAAACAAGGACACGACTTCCGCCGAACATATTTACCGTCAGAAAACGGCGGGAAGTAACTCCAGAATCAGTGATAGGTCAGCGTCAAATAGCCAGGTATCGTGCAGTTGTCCAGTCGACAGCCGCCTAAACAGTCCTATTGTTCGACACAAGTCCCCCTCTCCCCCACCACTCACGGCCAAAGGAGTTTGAAAAGGTGACTCAACATTTTTCTGTCTACATTCAGCTATCCAGCCTACCTTTCCAAATAATCCGACTACTACTTCTGAAAAAAACGTGTCCGCTTGGGATGCTGCGTGACCTCGAGACCTAGATCTAAGCACGCGGTTACTAACTGTTGTCTACCACAAGCTCATCCTTAAGCATGCCCATCGGTCGTTCCCTAACAGTCGACCCTCTCAGAAACAGCAAGCACGGAGTGGACCTAGCATCATATTGCACGGATCCGATGCAACTGTCAACATACACCCACCTAACCCCTCCAGTTCCTCATTGCTGCGCTCAGCGTACACTATAAATCGTTCTCCTTTTTTCACCTAGCAGGTTTTCCAATCACTACTAAGTCAAGTGCTTCTAGCCGCGAATAAACATCGGCGCTATCACGGTCGTCATGCAATCTGGGGGGTATAGGGGTACTAGTTAGGGGTAGCACCACACAGATAGCATTTGGTCGCTCCATTTGTCTCGTACAGGTGGTGAATGCTCCTGTGGCCGCCTCTAACTGGTACCCAACTTTCACCTGTGGCTCCTCGAAGTTGGGTTCTTCCCAGCGGCCACAACCCGGGCAACCGTCACGACCGGCGGGCAAAACCAGGTGAGGGTCTCCGGTGTTGTGTGTGCTTCCACACCCGGTATGTCTAACTTCCGAATATCCCACCTCTCTCTCTCTCGCAGATCGCAAAATACGCGGTCGTAAAACTCAAACAAACAACAATACCCCCCGTCCCCATCCCCCTCGCCATACCCTCCAGGCTGTTCGGGTGAGTCCACTCACACTAGCAGCCTGGAATGTTCGTTCCCTTTTAGACAATCCTAGGAGCAACCGGCCGGAACGGAGGACGGCGCTAGTCGCTCGGGAACTGGCGTGCTACAAGGTGGACATTGCTGCTCTCAGCGAGACCCGATTCTCTGAGCAGGGTCAGCTGGAAGATGTGGGTGCCGGCTACACCTTGTTCTGGAGCATCCGGCCAAAGGCAGAGCGATGCGACGCTGGTGTTGTCTTTGCCATCTGGAACGACATCGTGGGACGTCTGCCCTGTTTGCCACAGGGTATTAATTATCGCCTGATGAGCCTCCGACTGCCTCTTCGGGGAGATCAGTTCACCACCATCATCAGCGCCTACGCTCCCCCAATGACGAGCTCTGGTGCCGCGAAGTACAAATTCTACGAGGACCTGCACGCCCTGCTGGCGAATGTGCCGAAGGTGGACAAGTTAATTGTCCTTGGTGCCTTCAATGCCCGCGTCGGGACGGACCACGCTGCCTGGCAGGGAGTGCTGGGTCCCCACGGTCTCGATAGCTGCAACGATAACGGCCTCCTTCTTCTGCGCGCGTGTGCGGAACACCGTCTCCTGCTGAACAACACCTTCCGCCTTCCGACTCGGGAGACGGCCAAGTGGATGCGCCTTCGGTCGCGGCGCTGGCATCTGCTGGACTATGTTCTCGTCCGGAGGCGAGATCGACCGGACGTGCTGGTAACCAAGGCAATTCGCGATGCCGATGGTTAGACAGATCACCGCCTTGTCATCTCCCAGATGAGGCTCCGACTGCAACCCCGACGAATGCCCCAAGGTAAGTTAAATACTTTTTTTGTTTAATTTGCCTGCTCACTGTTTTGATTTCAGCAACCAAATAACCGAGAAACTGGAAGATTTGCATGCTCAAGATGATAATGCTACCGTGGAGGCACGATGGTGTCAACTTCGAAATGTCATCCAGTCCACCGCCCTCGAAGTCCTCGGACGCGCACGCCGTCAGCAGCAGATCTGGTTTGACGACAATGACGCCGACATCAGCAACTTACTCGCGCAGAAGAATGGACAACACAAAGCCTACATGGACTTTCAGACTGACGCCACCAAAGCAGAATTCTTCAGATGCCAGCGCCTTGTACAGCAACGGCTGCGGGAGATGCAGGATGCATGGATGATCCGAAAGGCTGAGGAAATCCAGGGGTACGCGGACCGCAATGAAATGAAAAACTTTTTCAAAGCCATCAAGGCTATCTACGACTCGTGTATCAAGGGGACCGCACCGCTGCTCAGCTCTGACGGCACAACACTGCTGACAGAGAAATCGCAAATTCTGAAGCGTTGAGCCGAGCACTTCAGAAATGTCCTTAATTGCTCATCAGCCATATCCGATGCTGCCATTGACCGGCTGCCTCAAATGGACACGAACAATGACCTGGATCTGCCGCCTTCCCTACCAGAAACCATCCGGGCCGTGCAGCAGATTTCAAGCGGTAAAGCACCGGGATCCGACGCAATCCCAACGGAAGTCTACAAGCACGGTGGGCCCCGGCTGATGGCAGAACTCACAACACTCTTCCAGGAGATGTGGCGCCAAGGACAAGTTCCTAAGGATTTAAAAGACGCGACCATCGTCCATCTCTTCAAACGGAAGGGGAACCGCTACCTCTGTGATAATCACAGAGGCATATCGTTGCTCAACATCGCCGGGAAGATCTTCGCCCGTATCCTTCTCAATCGTCTTAACGGTCACCTAGAGCAGGGCCTGCTCCCAGAAAGCCAATGGAGCTTCCGCCGATACCGCGGAACCACCGATATGATCTTTGTCACCCGCCAGCTACAAGAGAAGTGTCAGGAGATGCGAACTCACCTATACACTACCTTCGTGGATCAAACGAAAGCCTGTGACACGGTGAATCGCGACGGACTGTGGATAGTCATGTAGATATTTGGCTGTCCTGAGCGGTTCATGCACATGGTGCGCCAACTTCATGATGGGATGACGGCGCGCGTCACTGACAACGGGACGGTATCCGAAGCATTCGCAGTGACCGACGGAGTGAAGCAGGGCTGTGTATTGGCTCCCAACCTGTTCAGTCTCATGTTCTCGGCTATGCTGATGGACGCCTACCGTGATGAGCAGCCTGGGATCCGCATTGCCTACAGAACTGACGGACACCTTCTCAACAGTCGGTGTATGCAGGTTTTAATGCGCGCGTCTACGACTACAGTCCATGACTTGCTCTCCGCGGACGACTGCGCCCTTAACACCGTGACGGAGGAGGAATGCAAAGGAGCATGGACCTCTTCGCCGCAGGCTGCGCCGATTTTGAATTAACAATCAGTACAGCCAAAACGGTTGTCCTGCACCAGCCGCCACCCAGCGCGGAACACAATGCTCCTCTAATCAAAAACGTGGAAACCTGCGCTTATCTAGGAAGCACGCTGTCACGCAACACGAGAATCGATGACGAGGTCGTCCAACGGATCTCTAAAGCTAGTCAGTCCTTCGGCTGGCTGCAGACCTCCGTGTGGAATTGCCACGGTATTCACCTGAACACCAAACTGAAGATGTACAAGGCCGTCGTCTTGACGACACTCCTTTACGGAACGGAGACCTGGACCGTCTACTCGAACCAAGCCAGGAAGCTGAATCGCTTACATCTCAGCTGCCTCCGCAAAATACTGAGATGGCAAGACAGGATCCCGGACACGGAAGTCCTGGAGTGGACCGGAATCCTCAGCATCCACGCCATACTGAGGCAAGTGCAATTGCGATGAAGCGACCGTCTGGTAAGAATGGACGACAATCGACTACCCAAACGACTTTTCTACGAAGATGTCACTACGGGTGCTCGCCGACAGGGAGGTCCAAAACGACGTTACGAGGACACTGAAGCAAATAAAAATCAACCCGGCGACCTAAAAGGACCTCACCCAGGATAGACCGGCATGGAAAAGATCCGCGAAGACTGCTTCAGCAATCTATGAGGCCAACCGGATCGCCGCCGCCAAGGCCAAAAGAGCGACACGAAAGTCACTAGCACCCCAGACCAACATCGTCGATGCCCTGGCCCTGATAAAATGACCGCGCTGTCAACGCATCTTCCAAGCGCGAATCGGCCTGGTTGGACATCTTCGGACGCAAAGCACCATCTATCAGACAATTCCAATTTCTACGTCAAATTCTGCCAACCCTCCTTCAGACTCCCCCACCCTCACTCCTGGCATCAATTCCATTACTCCCACCACCATAAAGACCACATAATAATACTCATCACCTGTTCCCCACACCACCGCAACCACCTTTGCCTTCACTACCACCACCATCAGCGATAGGGACTCTCTCCTAAACTGTCCTAAATGCGACCGCACATTTACCTCACGCATCGGCCTTGTCGGTTACTTGCAAATCCATCGTACAGAGACAGGTGAACCAGTGCCTGGAGCACCAACACACAGCAGAGATCGCCGCCTCCACTGTCCTAGCGCATTAACTCATCGCATGGGCCTATTCAGTCACATGCGCATCCAGGACAGCGGAATTCACTGCAATGCCGACAAAACCGATACATTATGCACACCCTCCGCGCCTGCCATTCTTACCGCCACTGACAACCCCACTACCATGAATGACATCCCCCCAGCCTCTACCAATTTCTCCTGCCCAAAATGCGCCCGCAACTTCAACTCACGCATCGGCCTGGCCGGTCACCTGCTAATCCATCGCACGGAGGCTGGTGAACGAGTGCCTGCGGCTCCGACATACAGTCACCGCGCCCGCCTCCACTACCCTCACTGCTCCCGCACATTTACACACCGCATGGGCCTATTTGGACACATGCGCCTTTACAACAACCTGCGGTAAACCACCGGAGGCTCAGCCACATCAGCGCACACCATCTACACTAATAAATAGGCAACACCCTCACAATCATCATAATGTACCTGATAAAATCACAGTGTCCTAGAAACCTTGGCTTGGAAGGCTGCCAATCTGACGCTTACACCAGACCACGCCGTTGGTCCAGTGTATGTGTTGCGTGTGTCGAGTGGCTGACTAGTGGACTGGGAGTCAGACGGCGATGGCTCGTCCATATCCCCTGAGTAAGTGAATCCTGGTATGTGCGTTATGGGGGCCAGGCCGTGCTGTGGCGCGCGAAGCAAGGTATGCCGACTCTTCAGCCAATGCGCCCACTCCCACAGCAGACACCTGCCTGGCTCGCATGGTAGTCTGATTGTGAGGGTGGGGGGAGAAGGTGAGACCAACAGCTCAGCGCATTTTCCTCACTATAAACAATCTGACGCGCTTGAAACTATCACGGTGCGCTAAAGGCCGTGGCTTAGAAGGTTACCAACTGACCGCGTGGTTAGCCCACTGTGTGTTTTGTGTGGAGGGGCTAACTGGCGGACTGAGAGTCAGGTTGCAATGGCTCCTTCTTAATGTGGCCTTTATGGCACTCCCACTCCGTGGGATCCGAGCCAGGTGTGGTAGTACACCCAGGGGCGGCTCCGGCCGCGCCAGCCACCTGCGCCCTC
Source organism: Schistocephalus solidus (assembly GCA_017591395.1). Lineage (NCBI taxonomy): Eukaryota > Metazoa > Platyhelminthes > Cestoda > Diphyllobothriidea > Diphyllobothriidae > Schistocephalus > Schistocephalus solidus. Next base: position 38,106 of record WEDG01007575.1, on the reverse strand, counting down.
TCCCATCTCCGGTCTTCTTGACTCCGTCTTGACACCGGGTTCAGGTGGGGGAGGAGGAGAGAGTGCGGTAGCTGCAGCGCAAGGCTACTATCACTTAAAACAAATTCACGCACAAGTCACCGATCCTGTATCACCTGGTGTGGAGCATACGGTGGACCTCATCAAAATCGACGGTCGAACTGTCATGTAATCTGGGCAGGGGGCTGGTAGGGGTTAGTGAATCCAATGCAGCAACGAATTGACGCAGCACGCTGCAGGGGGGGGGGAAGGCATTGAACGTGTGCATATAATTCAGACAATAGCCGGCCTATTTATGAAGTGTTAACCGAAATTCTGAAAAGTGTTTTGCATTAGATTATGCAGGTTTTTAATATTTATCATGTAGCATAACCAGAACGCTGGCCATTGAATAAGCTCTTTTCTGGCTGGCTGTAGCAACTGCACCCTGTAAAAATGACTACAATTCTTAAAATTTATTTTTGATTTTCTTATTAATTCAAATATATTTGAAAGAAAAGCGTTCACCAAAATAGATTTTTTGCACTCATTTTGTGGAAAATTACGTCTTTTGAAATTCTATAAGCAGAGAAAGGATATTTTTTGATTCAGATAAACCTTCTATTCTCGAATAATTTTGAACTCGTGCTGCTGTTACTCGCACATTAAGGTTTTCCAAACTCCTAGCTGCTAATTTTCCATGTACGGGAAACCGTATACTTATATAGCCTATGCAGAAAGGACCATATAATGCTTAGATAATTTTGTAATGAACGTGGACCACGTCGTACACTTTACAAGCAGTATTAATAAATGAATATATACGATGCTTTACAGAAGGAAATTGCATGGTATTAAGATCTCATAATTAGAAACTTTTTTAAAAAAAACCGAAAAAAAGACCCTTTCTTCGAGCATAAAATCCGAAGAAGACGTAAGTAGCTATCAAATAAGCGTATGAAAGAATATTTTATATATGCCATCTATTACACATAGTAAAATTTATTAGAACATCGAAAATCAATGAGATGAAGTTATAATACTTATGGAATTATTTTTAGGGCTGTTATTTTTGCGGGTGGTCGCAAAGCTCATTCAAAGGCCCGAATCCTGGTGCGACTGAAATATCGGAGATAATGTTGCAGATGTAAAAATAGATTATACAAGGGGGACTGAAATAGTCATTTCTAGCTTGTCCACCGTCATCAGCCTGTCATAACCAACCTCAGCTGCAGAGCACTTCAGACACGAACCGGGTCATCGAGTTTAATGCCCAACCATTGAGCCAGGGCCCGTTGACCTCACGGTTGCAATCGAGAATATTAATTATGGCAGATGAACGCTCACCGATCTGGTTACGGAACTTGTTTCGCCCGGCGTACCTTGTGGCTACAACTAGTCGTCATGTGACTACCAGTGAGGGATCCTGTTTATGACTAGTTCAATCACTTTGCTTTGTCGATAAGGCATTTTGGATCGGGATGTCGTAATGGGAAGGAACCAATGCAGACGAAAGAAAGCTCGCAGCTAGATTGTTACACGACTGGTAGCTGACTCCTCTATGTACGAAGTTCTCAGCCTGATGCTACAGTCTGCGTCAAGGAACTAATCCGAAGGTTTTTGCTAAGATTTAATACAATAAGGGTTATTACGAAAGGACTGCTAAATCCCAGCATTCCGCCAAATCGCATATTCCCCCCCCCAAGATCACTGGTGATTGTGCAACTACTTATTGGACAAAGGGGTCACATAAGACCTTAGAGACGCACCCAAATCAGGAGTTTTTATTGAGGTTTGAGCACGTGAAAGTTGGCAGGGGGTTCCTCTATGAAGAGGGCCTGTCCCAAGCACTCAGGTTCACGTTGCTGCATTCACTCAAGACGGCGTTACAAAGTCGACCCCTTAAAGTGGACTCTTGCCAGAAATCACACGGTGAACGAACTGAAGGCCCGATAATGGGCCGAACAACTGGTAGCAGCTGGCCCTAGCAGATCGATGAAACACGTGTCCTGCCTTGTAGATAGTTTGTGCACGGGATGTGCACTGGAGCCACTACTGGCAAGTAGGCTTGCATGTTCGAATAGGGCACGGTTACACGTTTGAATTCCACAACATTCAACTGAAATGGCTGCATACAAATGTATACATGTCCATCATGTTGACGCAAGAGACGGGATTTCGAAGCTGCACTTAGTTCTGCTACTGCAATTAAAAGACTCCTCAGATCACAGTAACAGACAGGAACGCTTTCAAAACTACCTGTCTTTCTGATGAACCACCAGGATAGCGTAACAAGGCAAAAAGTGAGAAGCTCTGGCTACCTCGACAGCCGGCAGTCTATTCAGGTCAACTTCCATAAGGAAAGGGGTGGGGTTTTCGATACTTAGGTTCGAGAGGACTGTCTGGCCGCCCGGTCTTCAGTTTCGCCGCCTTTTCCAAAATAGCTCCAGTTGATAGCCCTTGCGAAATTGATCGCTAGGAACGCGATCCTACCGGTAAAAACAACTGCATTCAACAAGGAACGAACCGGATTTTCAGACGGACAGGGCAAAGCAAAAATAGGCCGACCACCTAATTTACGATGAAGCCCACACGCCGTAAAAATCGACAAAACATGCAGTTCATCAGGCGAATAGGTGGTAAATCCGCAAGAACGGCAGTGCCATCGGGGGACGAAGAGAGAGAAAATGTCCGATAAAATGCGAGCAAGTCCAAAAAGTGAAAGGGCCGTGAGAGGAGGGTATTGTGTGGAAGGCCACAGGTGTTGTGTTCGAGGTGGAAACAGCAATAGACAAAATAAAGAGTGACGCGAACCAGGTCAGACACCGGTCCACCACAGACGGCCAAGAAGGCACTCGATCTGCTATGTCATACATTTGAGGTCTCAGACACGGTAAGTTGACAAACGGCCAACACCACCTGTCGTTTGGAAGAGCACTAGAAAAATGCAGCCGCCAAAGAAACTGGTCTTGGAAGAGGTACGAGGTCAATATTTCCAAAGCAGCAGATGATATAGAGAAGGGAAACGGTGTTGGAGCACGGTCTGGGGCGAAAGGAAGACGCAACTACACCCAGTAGAGCAGGCCAAGCCGGCCGCTGAATTCACGCGTTAAATCAGACAGCCAATCACCTGTGATGCCTTTGCTCGCACGTGCGAACCAGTCAATAACCGGCTGAATATTTGAAATTAACCTTGGAGAGGATTCTTGCGCCAGAAACGGCCAATCCATGAACGACACGCTATGGGCTGTAACGTTCTAGAACGGTCTTCGCGAATGGTACACCATGGGCCGGAATGATTTAGAACGCTCGGGACCCGAAGACATAAAGAGTTTTCATAAGAGGCAGAGGAATATTGCCGGAAAGGACAAGGGAGATTGAAATGGCCATGTCTGGCTTATCAGCCGTCGTCAGCCAGTCATACCCAACTCCTGATGGCTCACCACCCGAGGATCGAGCCGGCAACCCGTATGACTGGCTAACGACGGCTGATAAGCCAGAAATGATTATCCCTGTGCGGTTGCTGGCGGGGCTCGAGAGTAAGCCTCAAGACAGAGCGGAACAAGTGAGCTCTGTTAGTGATCGGTGAGCACTCATCAACGAATGGTAAGATATAAAACCATGTATTCGCAGGCGGAGAATAGTTTTTTGTTCCCCGAACCCGCTTTCCTTCTCTTCCATCTACCCCTCGGGCTATAACAGTTACCTGCTCGGTGCTGAATTTCGATTAACGTCTAATGAGTCGGAAAGGGGCAGTAACGCATTGGCAATGGAAACCTATCGTTCTCATTCAAATGACTTGGTTTTTAGCACTAAATTCTACTGCATCCTTCTTGAAGATTACCTAAATGATTGATCAATATCCATCAAATGAGACATGGCACACTCAATTTCCACGTAGTTGATATCCAAGTTCCTGAGCCCACACATATGGTCGACGCGGTCAGCTGGTTAGAAGTTTAAATGACCAAGCTTCGTAGTAGACGCCAAGACAAAACGATTAAGGGAAGAGTCATCTGGCCAATGTAATTCGCGAGCTCACTAATGCTTAATAAGTGGAATCCGGCAAAGCTCGATGAAAGATACGTCAAGACGAGAACCTGGTTATCCCTGCAAGCGATCAATGGCCAGCTTGGATTTAAAACTGCAATATCTGTCTTATTTCATGAAATTATAACCAAAATTCTGAAATGTCATTCGATCGGAAAGGATTTCTTACGTGGAGTTGCACTATTGACTATTGTACAGCACAATTCCAACAAATTTCTGTCACGATAGGCTGCTCTTTATATACAAATACAAGCAGAAAAATTTTCTTTCGTGCATGCATTTAGTTTCAAATTATGTCTTATTCAAAATTCGTACTTGAAGAAGGGGTACCTATCGAATGGGGAAAACTATTGCAGCTGTCGGATAAATGGGAACCCGACCCTTAGTTGAACTTGCTGTATACTGCATGTGTTGGGTAAATCATATATTTCTTTGGGAAGATGTAGTAAAGGAGTCATACAATTTGGCAACGAAGGTGGAACACGGTGTACGCTTAAAAAGTAGTCTTTGTACACATGGAAATTTCCACATCTTGAAGAATCTCATAATTTAAAATTATTTAAAAGCCGAACAATGTCTTTTATTTGAACAAAGAAATTGAAGGAGTCATAATTTGCCGCCAAATTAGCGCAGGAAGGAATATATTAATGCGTATTTTCTAAAAAAATACATCTAAAGTTATAGGGGGTTTTTGCAAAGTTGAATAAATTCTTGGGCCCAACTTGTAAAAAACTCTGAGGTCGCGGTGGGATTCGAAACCACAACAAGGAGAAGGATCCAGTAAAGTCAACGCTCTAAACACCTGAGCCACGAGGCTCCACCGGGAGCCGTCAGTTTAATCACACGTGGTCAGATTACCAGCGCATTCTGCTGCAACGTACAATATCCACCAATTACGATACAGTAAACCTAAGCAGGAGTTCCTATGCAATATATGTAGAATCCACCAAGCACACCTAACTAATGAGGGACCTTGGCGATTTTTAAAAATTCATTTGACCCAATTTTCAATAGCTCAGCGGTCTCAGTGGAATTAAAAGCCACGATAGCAAGGGGAAGTCTACAGTACAGCCAATGCTCCAACCCCCTGAACTACGAGGCTCCACCGGGAGCTGTCAGTTTAATTGGACATCCGTGGGCAAAAATGCACACTACTTAAGAGTCCATTTTTGCCGTGCAGTTCATTGAGACGACCGGAACCAAGCTCATTTAAAAGCCGGCATTCCGTCTTGGCTGAAATATCTTGAAGCAGGATAATAAACATTACAAGCCAACAGAAGTGATCCTTTATAAGAGAAAACACATTACATGAGATCAGCTAGAAAAAGATAGGAATCGTAGCGACATTTGGACGTGTGTCTACATCTCACACGCGCAATCTCCCGCTAGGTCACTAAACAGTCGGTCCGAAAAACTCCCAGCAACCGCACCTGAACTCGTACGGCCAGCCAGAACGTGGCTTGGGAGTGCATATCATGAATGTCTGAAATGCACGCAGTAGGTCAAAAACTAAATGAGCAGTTAACGGGGGCACAAAACTACTACTAATATCTGTAGCAACTGACATTACAGAAGAAATTAAAACAGGGTGGGGGAGAAGGAGACACAAGCTGCTAACCTTTCGTCGAAGACGTTTTTTGCATTTCTCGGCTTCAGCGGTTGCCCGCTGTAGTTCACCTCGCGCCTTGCGCAGCTCCTTAACGGTGTCTCGATCAAGTTGATTGACCGTCCTCTTCCACTCCTCCAATCGGTCAGTCAGGGGAGCGATCAGACAGTCGCCCAGTTGGCTGTCGGTGAAACAAAAAAAAAAAAAGAAAACAGATCCTTTCAAGCAAAGAAGAAAATAAATATGGGTTGGACATCTTTCACAAGACAAAGCACTAGGTCTGACAAAGGTGTATCAACCGAAAACAAGATGATTTATGTGAAAGCGTGTGACTAAAAAAAAGAACGAGCAGAAAGTCCCAAAATTTAGTGCAAATAAGGCTTGTTGTGGAAAAATTTCAGCATAACTCTCATACAGAGCGAAAAGAAAAGTTCCAAAGAAAAGCTGCAAGCGCTGAAACAGGAATTAAATTTGCAGAAAGCCATCCTCTCCGAGCACCCTGTCGTTTGGTTGAACGCCGCCCGTCCTAGCATCCCTTGCAGCTCGGTGCTTGCGTTGTATTTATCGCTTTCCTTGACATAGTTTTCATTAAAAGCCAATCCCGCTTGGTGACGAAGAAGACGGCATCATCCACATACTGGACAGTTAATTTCTATCTGTAGCGTTCCAACTGATGCAAGACATTCCCGGCTTCATCCAAAAAGCTGTGAATACCTTGAATTTCTTGCACAATGTTTCGTCAAAAAATATGTAGCTGCAGATCCCGTTCCAACTAACGAATATCGTTATTGTCAAACTGACTACTGGAACTCACGTTCTCGCCCAATTTGTGGGACTGAATCTGATAATGAGATCGAGCAAGAATCCGAAACGTCAGGCCAAATAACTATTGCCTGATTTGATTGAGTTAGTTGAGAGGAATCAGCAGTGCTGTTTTTCCTCGAAGACAGAATAATACCCAGTCAGTCACACTACGCAACAGCAAACGTCAAAGTCCTAAGAATATGTAAACAATCTTGCAGCTCAAGTAGGCATTGATTAGGGCTGACACGGCTGCAGCCGTCCATAGGCGTGACGCAACACCGGACTGGGATTCCACGAGAATGGGATTGCCATACAGGTCACATTAAGAAGGAACCATTGCAGTTTTACTCTCAGCCAGCCAGTTGGCCACTCCACCGCGCGGTTTGAGTTATCCTGTCGGCGGGCAACCTTCCAAGCCAAAGATTTTTGCGCACCGTGATAGCTTCAACTGCGTCAGATTACTTATAGAAAAATGCGGTAAGCTATCGAGCTCACTCTCTACCATTCCCAGGACCCAAGATTACACCCGCCCTCTCTCTCTAGTCGAATAGTATTTAATGGGCAGTTTTTCCACACGATTAGGTCTTTAAATTTTGATACCATTGTTTGAGTTTAAGCGTGTAACTATTTATTTAGGAAGTGCAACAGCCGCATATAGGCCTGTTTTAGTGGCCAATATTAGCGGAAGTTAAAGAAATTAGTGTGGAATGCCACCTTTTAAAACCTTTAGAAAGGTTGCTGACCAATTTATTATACCATCTCAGAAACGTGTTGACATAAAATCGATTTAAACATTTATTTTAATAATTGCGCTTATCTTTACTGGTACATGGTACCGCAAGAAACAATGAATGGTTGAAACGCAATGGTATCCACAAAGTAATACGTAACGTCACGTCCGTCAAGGCAATATCGGAAGAAGTTTACCTATGCATGAAGGGTTTAAAACAATTTTAGATTATTTTTCTTTTGGAACCGTCTGCATAAAAGCCGCGTGAAAAATGGCTACAAACGATTCCGGGTGCAGATATGCCCAAAATGAGTGGACATTGTCAAAATCCATTAACATGTGTTCACATCGGTAAGTAAATACAAATCTCTCAGCCGCAATATGCAAAGAAACTAAAACAACAACAGTTTTTAGCGATAAAACAGATGAAGCAGGCTAGCCGAAAGTGAATAGGTGGGTATGTAGAGTAAAATGCCGTTTTGAACCATGCGCTTTGAGTAAATAAACACGATCTAGGGACTGGAATTCTGCAAACTAACGACGTATCGGCGAAATATATCAGGGCAATAAATCAAACTCTAAATGCATAGCCAAGTCTTCATAAACATTTAAAAAAACGCATATTAACCTGTTAAATGTTCGCAGACGGGACTCGACACCTCGCTGACGCAAACAAAATCGAGTCATTGTCATGCCCAAGTCTCGCAATCCAAAATTACTGCTCTGCGCTATGTCAGATATTTTTTGGAAGGCTTCTAAGAATCCGGCGAGACATTGAATGGTGGTACTATAAAAAGGCATAAAGGAAAAGAGCAGGCGAAACAATACTGCAAAATAAATAACCATGAAACGCCAGCCGAATAATTCAAAGTACCTACATGGTGGATGTGAAAAATTACCAGAACGTGATGTAAGGTCCATAGTGAAGCATAACTGTGAAGTGGTGAGTTTACTGGTAATATTAGTAAATAAACCGAAGCATTATGGAGTTGTACAGACGCGAAGAGGGCCTTGATGCGAACATAACTGACTGCATAATTCTAAATAACAGAAACCTAACATGAGAACGACTATAAAAGAAGTAGCTCGTACGCAAACAAATACGCTCGATTTGAACGACCTGGATATTCGCAGGCCTGAAAACGGGAAGTTGTTGGTTGAGTCCTTCGGAGGGCACACGTTCTGAGTGTGGGATCTCTATTTTCCATACACCGTAATGGATTTTAACTTTTACATGGTGTAAAAATTAAAAAAACAGAAAACGGGGAAAATAGAGGCGTACATTTAGAGCTTGGTGAAAATAGAGGAGTCCGTGCCGTGAGGATTTAAACGCCGGATTACAAATAATCTAGAGCTGAACGAAAACCAACTCTTGAGACGAGTTATAAACTAGAGTGAAGGTAATCTGCTAACCGATGATATATTAAGGATGAATTCAGATATTCAAGGATCAAATAAAAACTAGCACTCGTTCGAGAGATAAACACGTGTACGGATGAGGCATCAAAGCTTAGTTGGTGGTCATAAGATCAAGTTGATGCAAATAAGTTAGCAACCTTTGAGTTGGTTAACATGATGCACTGCTGATGCAGTTGGGCGAGATTAATGCTACTTAAAAGAGTACATGGCGCGCGGCATGTGCGGATAAACATATTATAACCGTGTACATTGGAGGGGAAAGTGTAAACGGTAAATAATAAACTGGTCATTACATATACAAAGACCTACGTCAGGGAGGCGTTGAGTTTGCTCGATTTGCCGATAAAATCTTCCCACTGCACTAAGGAAGACTGTTGAAGAAGTAAAGAGCATAAAGTGGGATACTTTAAGGGATGCCAACTGAGCTGTAAAATTTACGGGATCTGTTGTCTTCATTTCAGACACTATTGGATGAAAAATAGCCCAGGTTTCTGGTTAAAATTATAAGAATATGCTCAAGCACGCTGTCTACAGGAAAATCATGGACAGCAAAATTGTACAGCCCATATGACCAGACAACCCAAACACGAAGCGAAACAATGTACGGTAATTCCATGATCATTATGATTATTTCATTCTCTTATATATCAAGATTACTTAACGTTCAAAACATATCTCGATCTTTAAAGAAAGCACCGATTGTTTAATGTGAAAACTGTTGTGTTAATGTATTTTATGCATGATGTTGTAGTTATATTGCAGTTTTTTCGTAGCTGTTAATTTGTTGGGCCAGAATTGTTATATATTTTAGAGACAATTACTCCTTCTCCCAAATTATTGCCTACAGTAAATGGCTGTGTTTATCATAGAGCTATGCGATGGATGCCTAAGGTTCGTGAACATGACCGTGCTGCATTATTTGCTTATTGGTTTCCCCATCAGCTGGGCTAAAGCCAGCGCTACCAAGGGTAAGTTAACTGGGTAGCTCAAAAATGGGCACCGGTAACATTTACGTAAGGGCTGCGTTAACCAGTACTTAATATATTTTTATATTAAGGTATTCCAAATAAAAGAATTCTTGTTTGTTCAACTGTATTTACCTGAGCACAAATCACAAAAGCGGCTTTTCATATATCCGTCATCTGGAAATTTTCCAAATCGAAATTTTATGATGATGGCTTCAGAAGCTGCGTATTCAGAGAAATAAATGCGTGAAAACATGTTGGTGTACGATTTAAATCAATAATATGGGCCGTTTTACTTCCAACACACATCACTTTCAGTCTGGTGCGGAACGGCCGTAACATCCTAGACATAATTGCTTTGGTGGATGGTTCACAAGAGACCAGACATTCATCGATGTCTCTGTGTTTTTTACCTTTGGATGAATGTCTTCTGGTAAGTTTGACGGAATCCATGTTATATGTAAGTTCACCTAGTATTGTGTTAACTGGGTACAACGGAGGAGGAGCGGTACACAGACATGCTTCCGCCGATGAATCCCATATGAAACCATTAAACAGCTCTAAGAAACCTTCGGGAATAGTCATTACTTAACAATCTTCTGTACCAGTACCGCAAGCTGGTGAAGAACGCAACCGACGACTTTCTAATCCTCGTCGGTATTGTGAACCGCGAGTGTGAAAATTTCAAGTTGCGAACGATGACGGAATCGCCTCACATTTGTGTGTGCTCCTCAGTCACCTAGACATGCTAAAATCGAGACCTGTCTGCTCATCCAAATGAAGCACCACCCTAACTTCTCCCTTAGGCTATTGAATGCGAATTGTCTATAACTCAAATAGCTTAATCGTGATTCTGCTATTGTGGATTAAATCAGTTCATTTTAGTTTATTAAATGAAAGATAGGTAAGCGCCTTCGAATTCCATCTTCGTTACAGGGTCACTAAGAAAACATTCAAGAGAGGTGGTTTACATGATTGCATGTTGAAACAAACTACGGTTGACTAATTGAAACGAATATATATATATATATATATATATATATATATATATATATATATATATATATATATAAAAATAAATATTCACGTATTAGGAATGGTATGAGTAAATTTACTTGTAGGCAAGCAAGCAGCCAGTGAGTGAGAGGCTTGATTTCAGTTAGCATATGCAATGAATTTGCTAAAAGCAATATAGCAAGTAGTATTGTAGCAATAAGAAATCGTTTCAGCTTGGACATGTCTAAATAAATTGGGTGGTATCCATTGCCTCCACTATCTTTTATTGCTGTCAACAACACCTAGCCGATGTAACTATGTAAGACCCAAGACCCGGTTTCCAGAAAACAAGCAGCACGTTAGCAATGTGTTCATTGGCATTAAACTCGCTTCTTTTCATACAAAAAGCATGCTAAATAATAAATAATGCTTTTTAATAGCAGGTGGCAAGCAATATCAAAAGAAGTATAAAATGTAGTTCAAACTAGCAGTTAAAATAACACCTGAAGGAGTATATAAACGAGTGTTTTTCATTGATTGGGACTAAACAGGAGAACAAACTGCTGTCTGTGGAGTGATAGCATTTCAAAACGGGAAGGGGTCGTACAAGTGCAGTGTTTTCAGCCTCCCTTACTTTTCATGAAATCGGGATTTTTTACCAGACAAGGGGCATTGGCCAACGTTGGCTCACTGTGGGATGAAGAATTCACCGTTTGCCGGATGCCAAGTTAGAGTCCTTGCCCTCATGACAAGACCTAGGACCGGGCTCCGACGCCATGCACTCAATCTGGCTGGTAGATTGGATTAAGGTGGCATCCAGAATTTGTGGACTACGTTCTGAATGCGGAAAACTGGTGATAGTTCAGTTCAGTTAAGGTGAGGAAGTAAAAGTGGGCACCTTTGAAATCCTTTTTGTTACATGCAACTGAAGTATGTCAAAAATTTGCACAAAGGAACATCAAAATGTGCTAGTGAAATTGGCAAATTGTACAGATAAATGAACTATTTCATGCGCCTACAGTATTTGGAGACATATGTGCAAACTATTCTTCGTAGTGCAGTAGATACGGTAAGCACATGTATGATACAGGGAAAGTAATATGTGTTCTGGTCTGCAGGGGGGATTTTGAATTGCATTAAGGAATTTACAGCGGGGGAGACATACATTTGTACAAATAAACGTTTCTAAAGAGTACAAGTTATATTATACACAATAATCAATCGCATTATGATGAAGTCTATTGAAAGGCATCGTTGTGCATACTGCAATGCTGATCCAACTTCCGTTTAAATGCTTTCACAGATTAAAACACAAGAATCTACTCTGAGAGCGCATTCCAAAATCTAACCAATCTGCTTGAGAAGAAGTATTTATGTGTATCCAGCCTGGTACCAGTCACACTTAGCTTGAGTGAGTGACCTCGTAGTTTGGTTGTGGTTGCACTCTCGAAGTATTCTGCCGGTATTAGGCAGCAGTCCTGACCACATAGGATGCGGAAAATTTGTTTAAGGTCACACCATAGCTACCAAAAATTTAAAAAATGGTTGAGATCAGATAATCGTTTTTCGTAGGGTAGTGAGCCCTATCCAGTTACGAAATTTTTGCAGGCTTTTGAAGTATTTCGATAAGGTTGTGGTTTTAAGTGGTCCAGGGTATGCATGCTTGGATGGCAAACCACCGTTGCGGCCGCACAAAAGTTCGGCAGACCTTTGAGAAACAGTCTTAATGGAAGGAGGTGAACGCATGTTTGATGAGTTATAGGACTGACATCGCCGTATTAACCACCTTTGAGCAGTGGAGCGATGGTTTGAGTGAACTCGTGATCAATGAACACAAATCTTTTGGGCGCCCACCTCTTGCTCTTCATTGATCTGGTTCTGCCGATTCATAAGGAGTTGCGCCTTTTCACGTTAACAAGCATAAGACAGTCATTCGACCATTGCTCAATTCAGTTTGATTTCGTCTGCAAACTTTATTCGTCAACCTCATGTCAGCTGATACTCCAGATCTTGATGTAATCGGCAAACATGTTGATATTGCAACCCATTTAATTGTCGCAGTCGTTGACGTATATGGTAAACAAAGAAGGGCCACGGACGGAGCCCTAATGAACACCACTTTCAACCGAAACCTTCGCCAACTGCTGGTCACTGAAGTGGACAGTTTGAGAAACACTGATTAGGAAACTTTGTGTCTATAAATAAATAAATAAATTGTATATTTAAGGCCCAGAGGACCCCCGTCATTACAAACTTAGTACCATGGTTTAAATAAATACAAAGTGGATAATTGCTGCACTATGTGAGCATCCATATGAACAGCAGAAATGAGTAGTATGGTAAACATATCCGATTCAAAAAGATTTGCCATTTTTAAAACAAATGTCAACAATCTTTGGCATATACCTTGAACTGGAAAAGAAGCAGTAAAAAAACTCCTAGGGTTAAATCGGAGGTGGAGTTCGGCGAGCCGCCAATTTAAAAAAATAGGAGAAAAAAACTGCTTCACTAAAAAATTAATAGCGAAATGCAATGGGATAGTATTATGATGTTGCTGACTACGTATGAGGATTCGGGACGCTCCTTGTCGGGTGAGTGATAATATAGCAGTCAGAGCTACTGTTTATAAACACCAGTGGAGGTGAGATAGGACGAACTCATCGTAGACAATATGGTCGAAACGAAGAGGGGACAATAGAGGTCACGAGATCATCATCGAGATGCGACTTTGCTGACTGTATAGTCCATCACCAAAGAGGCGAAACCATCAGAACCCACCTCGATCATCAACAGAACCTGGAGACTATCGTCAGGGTTGCAAATTCAGAGGTAAGTATGAAGGTTGTCAAGAGTTGGCAATGCTAGTTTAAAAGGAGGGGAAGAAAAAAGTAAATGCAAAGATTGACTCTGCAGAGGATGATGGAAATATAATAAGAGACCAATATAATATCAAGGGAGCTGCCTCAAAGACCAGGAGGACCCTTTTAAAAATCCAAAAGTTGCGAGTTTGGGAAGGAAACAGACAATAAGGACTTTATATCTTCCGAAGTTAAATGTTTGCGTAATTTGGTTTTGAAAATAGCTAATGTAGACGACAACCTAATTTGCAGTGGTAGATTATTCCATATGAAAGCATATTTGGAGGCAAAAAACTGAGACCGGTTAGTTGTGGAGCTAAGGGGTGGTGAAATGATCATGGAGGAATAACGAGTAGCATAGGGTCGATTAACCGGAGTGAGAGCGTTAATTCGTGGGAGAATTGGGGCTAGAGTTAACGTGAAACAGGAAGCAGAGACCAGCTTCGAGTCTTCTAACCCACAGAAATTTAATGTTTGCTAACTGGCATCTATCCGTATAGGAGATACTGGATCCAGGAAGAGAAAATAGTCTTCGAGTAAAGACCCTCTGAACTTTTTCAATCTTACTGCGGTCAGAGGCGTTCATCAGCCCAAAGAGGGGACAGCAGTATACTAGGATAGGAAGAACAAATATGCGGTATAGTTTTAACTTTATTTCCGGAAGGAAAAAATTATGTGATATAAAACCACATATCTGTGCAGCCTTTGCAGAAATTCGATCTGCATGAGGCGATAATGCTAGCTTATTCGTGTAACTTAGACCTAAGTCTTTTATGGTTGATCGTTCTAAAAGTGTACTTTTTTGAAATATTAGGGGTCCAGGAAGCTTTGCAGGGCCAAAACACATGAAACTGCTCTTGGATGGAGAAAATTCCATCTGCCAAGTGCAGCTCCAACGTGAATGCATAAGTAGATCAGTGTTGCTTTTGTCAACGCAACTATTAGCAGTGTCTTTAGAAAATGAATAAATGCACTTGAGATCGTCAGCGTAAACGAAATTTTGTGAATTTGTGAGTAAAGTTGAAATTTCGTTAATGTACAGAATGAAGAGAAGGGGACCTAGAACAGAGCCTTGAAAAATGCCACTCGTGATCGGCTGAGGCGTCGAATAGCTTTTACCTACTAAGACCTTCTGGCTGCGGTTAGACAAGTAGGAACCAATGAAATCAAGGAGAGGAGGCCGGGTGCCGAGGGCTTCCAGTTTCACAAGAAGACGTTTGTGCAGTACCTTGTCAAAGGCTTTGCTCCGGTCAAAGAAGATCACAACCACTGACTGTTGCTCGTTACGAAGGAAAGTGACGAGGTTAAGAAAAGCTAAGTGACACACTTCGCATGATCTCCGAGGTAGAAAACCATATTGCGAGTCGCTTAAAAGCTTGTTTTCTAGGCAAAAAGTCGAGAATTTGATTAAAAAAATAATTTTTTTCAAGAAGTTTTTGCGAGAGCCGGGGTTCTGTGAACGCCTCGATAATTATTTACGTCCGAACGAGATCCCGACTTGAAGACAGGAAGAATAATAGATGTCTTCCATGAGTCAGGAAAGAATCCGTTTAAAAGATAAACTGAGAATACATGGCTAAGCAATTGGGAAAAACTCGGCACTCTCTTAATAACTGAGTTTGGAATACCGTCAGTTCCCGAAGAGTGCAAGTTTTTCAGACGAATTATTTGCTTACGAATTATTTCTATGGAGAAATCAATAGTGCTGATAACATTCAAGGAGGATGCCTGAAACGTCGGAACCGGTTCAGATTCCATCGTAAGATGATTTTCAAAGAACGCACTAAACAGTTCTGCCTTGTCAGAGTCTTCCAGAACGAAGTTCTTGTCTTCATTTAGTAATGGAGGAATTTCATAACCTCGTTTAAAAGAGGATCGACGGCAGAACAGTTGAGCAACAGATTATGCAGAGTTTGGCTCACTGAGTGCGCAAGATTCCCTCTGTCTATCACGTGCAAGACGAATCTTAGAGGCTTATTCAAAAATATCTGCGATCCTTAGATGTATAGATAATGAACTAGTATATTGATCTTTCAACTGCTTCTTCAATTTCTTTAGTCGTGGCAAAAGAAAGTGAGGAATGGAGTATTCCGAGACGTAGGGCTTGACTATTTTGGTTGACACAAGCTACAGGATGTTATTTGAAACGACTGACACGAAGTCACACAGACTTGCTGCGTCGTTCATGGAGAAGAGATTCTGCCAGTCCAATGAGTTCAAAAAGTTACTAATTAAGCTCATATCTGCGAGGTCAAAAGCATGATAGGTATGAACGGCACTAACCTTTTTCGATGAAACAATCGGAAGGCAACAGTGAATTAGTGTATGGTCACTTTGGAAGAGACCCTGTTTAAAATCAACGAAAAGGGGAGCAATGTCGTTTGTGAAAATCAGGTCTAAAATATGCTTGTCTCTCGTTGAAGAACGGACAAGCTGGGACCAATTAGAAAAATTAATAATATCGAGGAAAGACTGAAATCTGGGTGGACAAAATTTTGAAATCCAGTCAATTTTAGGAAAATTAAAGTCCCCAGCGATTATTTTAATGTTAAAATTGGACTTCGAAATCAATTTAAAAATTTCACAAAGTTTTGCATCATCATCGAATGATGAATTAGGCGGGTTGTAAATACATCCGAGAATCACCTTTTGCCGGGGCGACAGAATAATGGATGTGAAGCAGTAATTACCAGAGAATGACGTAGCATCTAGATAAAAAGGGAAGTGCTTAAATGAAGATTTAATATAGAGAAGACAACCACCACCACGCTTACTAATGCGGTCTTGACGGTAGAGATCTTACTGGTCTATGACAAGCAAAGCGTCGGAAATTAAGGGATGGGTACAAGATTCAGTTACACATAAAACATCGGGCATTAACTCAACAGCAATGGCTCTCAGTTGCGCCATCTTATTTAAAACAGATCTAGCATTAAGTAATATGACATCTAGCTGTAGTTCGAGTATCCAAACTAAGGTTATCGTTACTTATAAAAAAGGAAGACTTGGTGGTGGGGAAGTAAACTGTAGATAGGAAGGTGCTGGCGGAAAATAAAATGGCTGCTGTCTACAATTAGCTAAGCTGTTACTGCTAACTAAATTAGGATTATTGTAGAGAAAACATATTTGGGTGGTATCCATTGAGAGGAAGGCTATTTTTCTGCGTTAGCGAAAAATAGGAGGCCTTAAAATAGGATTTTTGAGGAATACTGGAATAATATGGGGGGAGAATAAGATTTGAAAACGGAACAAATTGTTTTAGAAAACTAGTACCGTAAGGGGTAGGACTAAATAATGGAGCAGCCTGAAAATTTGATTGGTTGGGATAATTGCTAAGGAAATTTTGGGTATGTATTGTAGATGCTGGAGGGTTAGGAGGTTTCCCAACTTTAATAACGTTTTTCTTTTTGGAACTTAAGTTTGGAGCATACTTTGACTTGCCCAGGTTTTTGATAAGTTTATTAGATTGGACAGCTGAGACCGGAGTGGATAGCGTGGAATGGGAACGAAGTGGACTTGACCCAGTTTTGTTGACTAATTCAACAGTAGGAATACAAGGAAAACTACGTTGAAACGGAGAAGCAGTCGGTTTTGGCACTTTAGACGGAGTTACTGACATTAAAGGTGGGCTAACGACATGGCTGATAGCTACTGCTTTTAAAATTCCTATTCGCGAGGAAGAAGGCGTTAACGGATTCGTTGAAAGAAGAGCGGGAGTTGAAGTTAAGGAGGTTTTTGAACCGGGCACTATAGGAGATTGCTGTATCGTCTCGTTATCGTTTGCATAGCCATCAGAAGCTAACCCTTATTCCTATATGGCTGAGTTTGCACAGAAGACGATGGTGAGGCACGCTGTAGAAGGCTTCATTTAGTCGATGTAGACTGAATGCATCGTGGTCCATCTATCAACTGCTTTTTTATAAATTTCTAAACAAGAGAGTAAGTTTTTCACACAAAACCTGCCTCTAAGGAAACTATGCTGAAAACTTTGTCTGTAAACTTGCAATAAGTAAATAAATAGTGATTTGGTCAATGAACTTCATTAGTTGTCACTTAATTATTCATCTCATAATTTTTCAGCAAATGGGAGTAAGGCTGACTGGCCTGCAGTTGTTTTGGGCAGACCCGGCTGCTACACTCATACAGCAGTGCTTTCCGCACAGATTTCTTATTGGATGGTAGACATATAGCCTTGAAGGATGCACGAAAAATCAGAGAGAGCGGTTTTGCTAACTCACTTGCGAGTTCCTTCAACAGTTTCACCGGCACCTCATCGGGACCTGACGATGGCTTCCTTTAGCTCCAGCAAATCCTTTTGATCAATCACTTCAGTTAACTGAACAGGCACAATTATTGTAACCTCCTCGTAATAGCTCGCGGTAGGGTTAAATTCAATTTCCCTGGAGAAAACGGACTAAAAAAAGTCTGAAGGATGATCAGTTTTTGCCCTATCCTTCGTGAGGTATATACCATGAACAGTCCTCAGCCGGGTAGTTGATATTATTTTCGCCTTCTCTGTATAATGTAACCGTAGAAAATTTTCGGGTTCTTCGTGACACGGTTAAGCAGAGCCGCTTCGAATTTCCATCTTGTTAAGAGAATTAGGCCCTTGACTTGCTTCCTTTGAGGTTTGTATGCACTTATGGATGCGGTGCTCCTCTCTGTTAGTGGTTTCTTTTACAACCTCAAATTTTTGTTAACGTAAATTTTTAAGGCCTGCGTAAGCCATCGGGATCTACCTGTCAACCTCTTTCATGAAATTTAACAGTGGCTTGCAATAACCTTGTAAATTATTCCTCGAAAATCTTCCTAGTCATCGGTTATGTTCCCAAACAAGGCAGATTACCGCAAAATGCCTGTGATCTCCACCCTCACCTTCTCAAAATCACCACGCCAAATGTTTCTTTTGATTGTCATTTATCTCTCGGGCATTGTAAAGACCGATTACTTCCATAACAGGACAACATGGTCACTTTCATCGTGCTGAATTATACATGACACCACGCAAATGCTCTCCTGTGATTTTGTGAGGAAGGGATCAAGGCAATTGGCCTGTTAGCCATCGCGCACTCGGGTTGGAAACGTGACTTTTTGAGTGAGAAATAGCTAAAGCGTTATGGTTAAAAGGTGATCAACAAAGACCGTTTCTGAAGTATGTGCGTAGGCCAAGCTCCAGTCAATATGAAAGGACATTAAATTCACCCATGATTCGGATATCTGGCCATGTAGAAAGATTTTATAGCTCCTCTAATAGATTAGCAGCAGCCGTAGGATCCGTTCGCGGCAGTCGATCAATTGTCAGCACACCGAGGCTTGGTGAGCCCGCTTCTTTAATAGACAGCCAGATTGACGGGGCACTACACGTCCGTTTATCTGTTTTGTCCGATACTATTAGTGCATATGTTACAAAGGCGAGTGCTTATACTTCTTCTAAACAGCTTATAGCCCAGTATTTTAACGCACGGTCGATCACGTGTTCGGAAAACCATGTTTCAGTTATGGATAGAATGGCCGAATATAGATCACTGAGGTGGAGCTTCAGCTCTTTCAACTTTGATATCATGCTCTGTGCATTGGAGTACGTAAACGAAAATGTCCTGTTTATGGCATATGGAGTTACTATGCAGCTCCAATCTTCAGTTATTGCGTCGGTTGCGCAATCATCCATACCGGACCAGTTCATAGTAAGAATGGTAGACGTTGCCTTATTTGGTTGTTGTAGAAAACCAAATTGTATTACCCCTCACTGAGCTGCTTTGTCATTTCTAGAAAAATTGTACGAGGTTTCAGTCTTTCTGCTGGAGATAAATTCAATTTAAAAACGTCTGATTTGGAGCCTTGTATCCTAAATCGCCCGGAAAGTATGAGCTTCTATTGTTCGCTTCTGACAAACGCAACTTTAAAAAGTTGGGTACGCCTTGGCTTTGCCGCGTTGTCCAATCGTTTTCCAAGACGGAATGCTTTGATAATCTTGATTCCCACAGAGGTTCCCAAAATAGTATTAAGTAGACATTGGAAGAGTGCCAGGTCTTCCGAAACTTGGGCCTTGACAATGGTTGCATTTTATTCAGGGAGTCCATAAATAATGAGGCATTCATCTATATTTATTTTGTTTTATTTGCCACTGGTTTGTCGTGCTCTACTTGATGTACTGATATGCCACTGGTTGCTGGCGATAGCAGAGCAGATGCTGAGAGCATATCATGGTCATTCCGGTTGTCTTCCTCTTCCGCTTTTTGGGAGGATGGTTAGAACAGTGATAATGCCTAGTTATGTGCATAATACTGCTCTTTGGTCAGTTGCAACCTTCGAAAGTGCGGTTAATGCTCGGCATATGCTTAGACTTGGCCCGCTCGTACTGTTACTCTGAATTAATATGTCTTTTTGTGGTGCTCTGAGACCCTCCTTCGTTTTCTAAGATCCCTGTCAGTCACCCTTTTTTTCAGTACAAGAGAAAATTTAACGGTTTCATTGGGCCCTGTAAACGCAGCTTCAAATTCCTCATTGGATATTATGGCTACAGAAGCTGCTTATGCTTAGGTGTGTTCGAACCCCTAATGTTCCATCGCTACTGACTGGTTATTTTCGGGTAGAATGCGAAGAAATTTTTTCAATACTCTATCTTCGTGTTAAGCCCCTACATATATTTTTGATACGATAAAAATATACGATAAATATCCGTTTCATCTCCTTAAAATTTGAAGAAGTTTAAGCCGTGTCGTACACGCTATGTCCTCGAAATTTATATCCAACAAACTATTGTAACTCTTTGCCCGTTTGGCGGGCGTCGATTTTAATGAAGCAGCAGCAATGATACTTTAGGAAAATTACTAACCTTTTGAGGGTATGGATCTTCTATAAGCTTGCAATGGTTAAAATTATCGTCTGATCGAGATAATTCAATAACCAATATCATATTATCAAACACAATTTAATAACTGGTTAGTAACATTGGCATTTTCTTGCAATCGAACGGTTCCTGCCCATAACCAATTTCTAGCTTTTTTAGAGATCAGTCAAACTAAAGCTTACTGATCGCCGAATCACACATTAGACTGATGTGCTTGTAGGCACTCGTATCTGCTTGAATGCGATGGACAATCGAATAACCTGCGATCGACTCTACCCCTGTCGAATGAGCACTCAAAAATCCGTAAGTGACAAATTATTGTCGACCCGAAAAATTCTTAACATTAAACATTAATTTCCGTACAGTATGGCTAATTATTTGAATGTTTTCTTATTATTATGCTTTTGAAGACAGTTTTTTTAAATCCAACTAATTCCTCATTTTGCACACTATTAACCAAGCCTAAACCAAAACAACGCTAAATTGGCAGCAGAAAGGAGTGTGTTTTTGGATTTTTCCTGTGTTCTAAGGAGATTGACGACACCCAAGAGGTGCTATATAAATAAACCAATTAAATGCATGTGCGGAAGTGCGGTTATTCCTATTGCGACTAGGGCTTATTCCACCGTTCAAATTTAAATCAGCGTAATTTGCGTGCGGTGATAGTACAGTGGTATCACCGTAACTTGCCTCATACCCCTGTTTTGCTTCCAATCTCAGTAGTGTCACACATTTTGCACATCCCGAAGGGTATATTTTTGACTTCCCTCATAATTCGCATAAAAGATACAGGTTGTTAGAGTTATGTGACGAAATTTTTAGCGAGATCAACTTTCTAGATAAACTAGTGAATTGACTAAGTCATTTGCAGATTGTAAGATCTCTCATAGCTGATGACGAGAACTGCACAGGAAGATATCAGTCATTTCCACTGTTGCCCTGCAGTTAGCTTAAGAGAATGAAGAGGATCTAACAGAGAACACAAAGCTTAATACCTTAAGTCCGCCAGGGTTTCAAGTAGACCGAAATCTGAAAAAGGAGTAAGTTCCTCGTTGGTCGAACATTTCCAACCAAATTCGAAGGGCACGCAGGATTTTTTATTCCTTGGTAACTTATTCCACATTGCATTGCCAGTTACCAAAAAAGACTGACGACACTTAACTTTGCGTGACAGAGAAAAAACCGAAATATATAATGGTGACTGTTGCACCGAGTGTTCAAGCTGCTTCTTATAAAAAAGGGGATTTAAAAGGGGCTTAACCACTAAAAAAGCCCCTTCTGTGACCGGAAAAGCCTGAATTTAATGCGAGGGGATCAACTATGCCTAGGCTTCTTCAAAAGTATCACTGAAGTCTGAAACGAAGTGACTGCAACCCCTGTGAGCTTTATAAGTGTAGAGAAACTTCAAAATTTCGAGAAGATAATTCCCTTGCTAACGGATGTATTGGCCAAGGGAAAGGAAAGTACACCTTTAACATATTCTTCTAACTGAGAATGCACGTATTCACATGGTAAACGTTATGTTCGCAAACCTGTTAGGTGATTAACACTATAAGCGTAGGTCCTCCGAGATGCAGGTATGTAAAGCCGCCATAGGCGCAAGTTTCCATTGTGCGGCTTCACCGGAGTCGAATGAAAAGTTAACTTGGATCCACTTTAATGGGTCTTTTTTATTAATAGAATTACTTGAACCAAGGTGTACAGCGATATTAAAAATTTAAATCATTGAAAACTTGCTGTCCCTTCCCCTTGAGGAAAAGAACACGTTAATTCTACAACCACACAGCTCACCTAGCTAGAGGTTCACATGCACTGACGGGTTGAAGTGACAATAGAGCAAGGCTCAACGCCATATCCCTTCTTCCTAAATGTGCATTTTGACACTTTAAGCATGAACTTGAAAAGGCAATGTAATAGACTTCTCCGCAGCAGAGAGGAGGATCCAGAGTATTTATGGGACGAAACTCCACCTTCTGCGCCGAAGATGCGCCTATGCTACCTTTCATTGGGAGAAGAAATTGGATACACACGCTTTCGCTGAAGAATCAAGGGGACTTTGCCAATGAGCAGGCGGTCCAAACGCCCTACTAAGACCAGCATTTTATAGGAAACTCCATTTACGTAGGCTCATTACAGACACCAACACAGGGACACTCAACTGACTCCCAGGCTGAGATCGAAAACGGAATATATTGGCCAAACGCCAGTTGTCGATTATGGATATGCAGCAACGAATACTGTATCACCTACGCAACCTGGAAGAGGCCCTGAACAGGCTATGGACATGCCTAAAACGTGATTTGTTTAAAATTCGAAAAAAAATTCAATTTATTATATAAAACGATTTTTTAAGGGACCAAAATGTTTTAGTTTTTGTTTTAAAACTATCGTTTGATGAGTTTTGCTAGCGTTTACCTGCTGATTGCCCACCGGACTTTGTAATTAATATTTTGTGCATTTAAACCTCTATAAATGGTGTATTCAATTCAATTCAATTTATTGAGGGAAATGGGCATGGGCCTTTGAGCACCCTATTTGTAACGTAAAATTAAGTGCAGTTTACAGAGAAACTATGTGGGCTGCAAAAGTTTAAAGGCGATCATAAAAATTACAAGAAGTGCGTGAGTCTCGAGAAGAAGAAGAACTTGCGCACATCCAGTCTCGCCTGCTGGACGCGCATTTTATTGGGTGACCTCGGAGATGGGTCGTGGCAACAAATTCAAAGCATTCCGAGAATTCCCTGCAACAATTAAATCCCTTCACAATGCGGAATGTCTGCAGGAGATCACCAGGCATTTGCCTATAACTCAAAGGGAACAGATTAACATTCGTTTAGCGGGTTGGATATGGCAAAGAGCTTTGACTCATAACAATTTTGGTGGCTCTCCTCTGTACTCTTTCGAGGCAGTTCTGATCTTGACCTGTACATGGTCTGCAGGCTTGTACAGCATATTCCAAATGCGGCCTTACGAATTTTCCAAAATTCTTAGCGAAGATATCTTCATCGAAATCCAAAAAGGTTCTTCTGATGCCATGCAACACAGCCATTGCCCTCTTCATCACTTTCGAGCAGTGAGAGGATGGTTTTAAGGTGGGGTCATCAGCACTTCAAGGTTGTTTTGAATTTCCAAGTCTTGTAAGGCTTCGCCAATGAGAAAGTATCTTCTAAGGTCAGCATATCCAGATGGGTTGCCTAAGCGAAGTATAGTACACTTGTAGACGCTGAACCGCAAAAGCCAACGATTCGACCACTCCTCCAACCGAGTTAAGTCTATCTGTAGTTTATCTTCGTTGGCAGGGCTCTGGATTAAATTCCAGATTTTCATGTCACTGGCAAACGTTGCTGCTTCACAGTTCAGATCCCTGACACAATCGTACACGTATATTAGGAACAGTATTAGCCCTAGTACTGAACCCAGAGGAACACCACTCTTGACCGCAGCAGAACTTGACCTCTCTTGGCCGATGCACATAACCGGACGCCGACCCACGAGGAATTTTTCGATCCACTAAAGGAGTTAACCTCTGATTCAAATTCTTTTTAGATGGTATGGCAGTCTCTGGTGCGGCATAATGTTGAAGGCATGTTGAAAGTCATTTTAGAATTTATATTTTGTAAGCGTCGGCAAGGCACTGTACAAACAAAAATTAGTAATGAAATAAAATTATGACAATGTGTGTATATAAAATGAACAAATATTTAATAATGTAAGCAGAACTTGTCCTGTTAGGTCAACAGTTAGCTATGTTTTGAAATTAATACTGAACTAGAAAAAGGCAGTGAAAAAAACTCTTCCCTTAAAAATGGAGGCAGAGTTCGATAGGCCTCCATTTCCGAAAAGAGGGTAGGAGAGTTTTTAAGATAAATGTGCAGTCTTCGCTTGAATGCAGATAGACTAGTTAACGACCTAATTTCAATTGGCAAGTTATTCCAAAGAAAACTATACCTAAAAGCAAAGAAGAGAGCGTTTACACGTGGAGGATGCAGGGGGAGGTATAATTAGTGCAGAATTTCTTAGGTTATAAGGAAGACTAACGGGGGTAATGACAGAAAGCTTGGGAAGAGTTGAGCTATTATTATGTCGGAAAAGGAGACAAAAGCCTGCTTTGAGTCTCCTGACCCAAAGAAATTTTAGCTTCGTTAGCTGGCATCTTGTTGAGCAGGAAGTAGTTGAAAGAGTCAAAATAGGAGTTTTTTTGTGAAATGTCTTTGGAAATTTTCAATTTTTGAACGGCTAGATTCGTTCATTCGACCAAAGAAAGGACAGCAAAATTAAAGAATGGGAAGTACAAACATACGGTAAAGTTTTAATTTAAATTTCAGGAAGGTAGAAATTATGAGAAATAAAGCCGCAAATCTGAGCAGCTTTGGCCGTAATTCTATCGGCATGAGGCGAAATATCTAATTTATTGGTGTAGCTTGACCCCAAGTCCTTGATGGAGGAACATTCAATCAAAAGGTAACATTTAAAAATAAGAGGTTGTGGCAGCCTTACAGGCCCAAAACTCATGTAGCGACACTTCGTAGGTGAGAACTACATTAGCCATGTGGAGCTCCAGGCCAAAAGAGCGTCTAAGTCGGAAGGAATTTGTTCTAGGCACCGTTCGGTCGTAGAGTTAGAGAAGGAATACACGCAGTTGACGTCATCAGCATAAATAAAAGATTGAGAATGTTTAACTATCGATGAAATATCATCAATATACAGTAAGAACAACAAAGGACCCTATACGGTACCTTAAATGATACCAATAACAATCGCGGTATTACTTGAGCATGAGGAAGCTACTAAAACTTTTTGTTTTCGATCATTAAGGTATGATCTAATAAAGTCAGTAAGGGGACTGCGAAATCCTATAGCTTCTAGTTTAGCTAGAAGTCGTCTAAGAGGCACTTTATCGAATGCCTTACTAAGATCAAAATAGATAACTACTACAGAAAGATCATCATAACGAAGCGAGGTTAGTAGATTTAGATAAGACCTGTGACAGGTTTCACAAGAGCGGTCCGGTAAGAAGCCGTGTTATGAAAAGTTGATAATTTGATTGTTTATGCAAAAATCCGTGATTTGTTTTGCAATTATTTTTCGAAGAGTTTAGCAAGAGAGGGCGTTTTACGAACACCACGATAGTTACGAATGTCCGAGCAGGAACCAGATTTAAAACTGGTATTATAATAGAAGTTTTCCAATAATCGGGGAAGGAACCATTTTCGAGAAATACTGAGAATAACTTGCTTAGTAAAGGTGGAAAATCCCTTAACTGTTTAATACGCGAGTTTGGAATGTTATCATTTCCAACCGAATGTGAATGTTTAAGGTGAGCTATTTCTTTTTGAATACGTGAAGGCAAGAAATTAATGGTTTTAAGAAGTGAATTTGAAAGCAGAGGAATTGTGGGAGTGGGGCTAGTTTCAGTGGTACAGTGGTTGGCAAAAAACGAATTTAACATCTCTGCTTTGCCCAAATCGTCTGTAACAAATTTTTTGTTACAGTTGAGTAAGGGGTGGAGTTACATTCAATCGCTTAGCCGATGACCGAACATGGAAGATTTGAGAAAAACAGATTCGTATGAATTGGCATCACTTAGTGCCCAAGACTCCCTACGCTTCTCTCTCGCGAGCCTAAGTTTCGATGCTTATTCAAATATTTGTGCAATCCTTAAATGTATATTGTATATTTTGAAGGGTTACAGGCATTGCCCTTGATGACCCTATTAATCTAAAGTTATCATTGCATGTGTTCAGTCAATATAAAAATGGTGTACATTTAAAAATGTTTGAGTCAAAGCATAACGTAACTTCAAATGCGCTTTCACAGCCATAGGCGAAACATTGTGGAAGAAAAGTAGAGCCCGAAAGATTTTAAAAGGCTGGTTTTAAGTAATCATATTGTGACAGTCGTCTTTTGTCAAATATAATGCCATCAAGCCTTCTTTTAAAATCAGTAATGCTGTCAGAGGTAACCGTCTCGTTTGGTAACGAGTTCCAAGGTCGCACCACTCGTTGGCTGAAACAAAACTTACTGTGGTTCTGACAAAGAGCTTTTAGATGAAACTTTAAGTTGCTTTCATAATTTATTAAGTCTGTTTTGAGAAAATGCGGAACAGTAGAAGAAGTTGTATTACAATTAAAAATCTTAAATGGGATAAAAGCCTGAATTTTTTCTGTGAGGCTCTGCAATAGCTCACGGAAAAAGTTTCGATTTTTGATTGAGAATATGCTATGCCAATCTAGAGTGCTGACGAAATTATTTATTATTTCGTGGTTTGTATTAGCATAGTCGAGGTTATTGCATTTACCCTCAGGCTTCGTAAGAAGGGGGACTGGAAAACAACAGTGAATTATTGCGTGATCACTTGTGAAAAGATCATGATGAAAATTCATAAAGAGAGGGTGGACATCATTTTTAAAAATTAAATCTTAAATGTTTTCATTTCTAGTAACTGCTCTGACCAGTAGGGACATGCTTAAAAATGTAATAGTATCGACCAATTTCTGATGTTTAGGCGGAGAGGAATTCGCCTGCCGGTCAATGTCTGGCCGACTAACATCGCTTACGATTATTTTGACATCAAATTGAGTGTCTGAAACTTTTTCAAATAGTTCACAGAGCTCGCTTTCATTGCCAGAAAAACACGGGGATTATAGACAGCCAATTACCGCTTTTTTATTGTGGGTGAGGATGACTGAAGCAAAGCATACATTTCCAGAAAAGGACGAAATGCTCAGCTGAAAATGGGAAATGTACAAACGATGACTTGATACAAAGGAGGCAACCACCGCCACGTTTTTCAGCGCGGTCTTGTCGGTACAATTGAAATTATCTGTAGCAAGCGTCGAGTCAGAAATAAGAGAGTGAGCCCAGGATTCAGTGATGCACAGCACATCTGGATCAAGCTCAAAGGCTATTGTTATAAGCTCAGCCATCTTATTTACGACTGATCTCGCATTGAGTGAAACTAAGCTGAGTGTTTTCCTGAGCTGCAGGTTATGCTCATCAGTATTTTTAAAAAAAGGATAATTTGGTAGCGGAGAAGATAACTGGAAAGAAGAAACAAAAGGTGGGAAAAAATTGCTCTGGTCTACAATTTGTCGAAATTTTACTGTTAAGAGAACTGAGATTATTGTACAACGGCATACTTGGAAGAAAACCTTGGAAAGGAAGGCTATAGTGTAGCGTTTGAAAGATTGGGGGTGGCATGGAAATGAGATTTTGAGGGAAGTAAGCATAAATTGGTGGAAAACGTACATTTGAAAAAGGATAAAATGATTTCGAAAAACTGGTAACATAATTAGAAGCGTTAATTTTTTGGGGATTTCGGACACATTTTGGGTTGGGAAAGATGCTTACGTTAGCGTTTTCAGCTGTTGTAGATGCTGAGGGGTTAGCAGGTTTCCCATCAGTAATGAAATTACTGATTTTAATGCCTGGATTAGCCAACGATTCAGAGTTACTAGGAAATTTCTTAGGTTTAGTAGATTTGGCAGCTATAGCAGGCATGGTTTGCTTGGGATGAGAAAGAAGTGGCGTTGACACAATTTCACTCAAACCAGGAACAAAGTTAACGGGTGTGGATTCAGCTGGAATTGAAATTCCTGTCGATCCGGAGGGCCGTGGGCTTGCATTAGCTAGAGGACAAACTTCTGAGTTAACTTTTGGTATTGAAGGTGTAGACCAACGCTTCTTGTTTGCTTATGAGGCTGAAACCCGACGTTTCATTAGGGTTTTATCCCTACATATCAACAACTTATTTTTTTTTTCAATTATTAAGCTGAGTGCTCATGCTAAGAGAAAATAAGGTCAACTTCAATAGCTGAAAAAAGGTTTGACCCGAATTGACGAATTTTTGCTACGGGAAGACAACCTTTTAGCTTTAGCGACTTTAAAGTTAAAGCCGCATGAGTAAAGGAAATGAAATGCAACGTCCAGGGGGATTTTACTCTTGGGAACGTTTTTTAAAAGAAAATTGAAACTTCTCTTATGTCGGTCAATTGACTCAGTACTGACCATGTTTATAAAAGGCTCTATTTTCTCGCACTTTTGAAGAAGTGAGTGAAGACAACTTTCCCTCAAAAATGGTACCAAGTATCGTGAAGAGAGAACCATATTTAGACATAAAGGTATTAAAGTTTTCCAGGGCGTCAAGGTCTAATTTCTTCATGTTTAGGGTGGGTTGCTCTAGTGAAAGTTTTACGCGATGAGGATGTTTGCGTCTAAGCACTGACTGGGGTTTCATATTGATTTTAAAATATAAATATTTTTCAAATCGGTAATACGAAAGGAAAATTGTCACAAGTGACGTTTGGCGGATTAAAAGATGATATATTTGAAATATGTTCAGTTCAGTTTTATTAAGGGAAATATAGGCGAAGCCTTTGAGCTCCCTATTGATGTCAGTGACACTGTAAATTAAAAAGGCTGACATATAATGGACGTTGGACAAAGGGTTATCTCCCGGACACTGCAGGGCATCGGACAAACAATTATAAAATAATGTTACTCAAAAATAGGGAGTAGTATGTTATATGACGCGAAAATGGTCGATATGAATATGTTTCAGGAAATGTGTTAGGTTCGGATGTCGTGGTGGTACTTATGGCTGTACTGGTCAAACTTCCGCTTAAGTGTCAACGGATGGGGACATGATTATGTCGGCCGGCAGAGCATTCCAGGCCTTAATCACTCTGTTGGATAAGAAGAACCTTCTTGTGTCGATTCTTGCACCTGTCACTCGTAGTTTAATGGGATGTCCTCGCAAAGTAGTGGTAGTGACCAGCTCAAAGAAGTTGGCAGATGCAAGGCAACAATCCTGAAGCCGCAGCATTCGAAAGGCTTGTATTAAGTCGCCGCGTAGCTGTCTGTAGTCCAGGGGAAACAGATCAAGATTAGACAATCGTGTCTCGTAAGGCAGACAGCTTTGACCTTGAACGAGCTTGGTTGCACGTCTTTGGACCTTCTCAAGGGTGTTGTGGTCTTTGACAGACCACGGTCTCCAGGCTTGTATCGCAAATTCCAATTGTGGTCGCATGAACATCCCGAAGACCTTATTAAAGCACTCTTTGTCGAACTTTGCAAGCGCTCGCTTAATTAGATACAAGCTTGACATGGCAGATTTTGCTACTTTTGAGCAATGGAACGATGGCTTCAGTGTGGGCGTGATCCATACTCCTAGATCTTTCTGAGCCTCTACCTCTGGTAGCGGTGTGTCGTCCAGATAGTAAATTCTCTGGTGCCCGGAGCTGGTTCTGCCGAATCGCAGAATATTGCATTTGGTAGCATTGAATGGGAGGAGCCAGTTGTGCGACCATTCCTCGAAACGATGCAAGTTCGCCTGTAGATGTTCTTCATCAGCTGCGTTGTGGATGACCTTCCAAAGCTTTATATCGTCAGCAAACATGGCGGTGTCACAGTCCAAGCCACTTGCGCAATCATCAATGTATATAAGGAAGAGGATAGAGCCCAGGACGGAGCCCTGAGGAACCCCACTCTCAACCGCCACCTCCGCCGATTGTTGATCACCAAGACGGAAAATCTGAGCTCACTCAATAAAGAAGTTTTCGATCGCTAAAAGCTTCGGCGTACCCCACTGGCGGTTGGGAGTTTGTATAGGAAGACGATCGGTGGGGCACGCTATCGGAGTAGCGGCTGGCTTGAGGATCTGTGACGCTGCGTTGCACCTGCGTTTCGATCACCGCATCAGGTCCATCGTTTCCAGACGGTGAGAGCAAATTCGTTAAACAGGACCTTCCTCTGCGGAATCCGTGCTGCGCTTCAGAGAAAATGATGCCGCTCCAGAAACTGCGCATCAGCTCACGTTTGATGATTCGCTCCATAATCGCAGCATATGGGTGAGACTTACCGGCCTGTAGTTATTTGCAGGAAGCCCGGCTGCCACTTTGTATTGAAATCCACGCGGTCTGGTACCGGTCGAATTTGGCGAATTTGCCTGCACCGAGCGGAGGCTTGAAAGGGGTGACGACATCGAGGGTTCTGCGGCTCGACGGTACTCCTTCGACAAATTTTGCCGGTATTGCCATCAGGACCTGGCGATTTGGTTTCGTCCAGCTTCAGTAGTTCCTGCAGAACAATGACATGTTGTGATGACCACTGAGTCAGGTTGTCCGGGACCTCTTTCCCACTACACTATATCAACGGTCAGCGGTTGGCTACTGTAAAAACCGCTGAAGAGCCTCAGATAGATGCTCAGCGACCTTTTCTTCGTCTCCGCAAAGTTCGACGCCTTCATCCGTTTTTAACAAAGGGATGGGGTCTGCTATTTCGAGTGCACTGCCTAATGTAGTTGTAGAAGAGCTTCGGGTTTTCTGCTGCACGGTTTATCAAGGAGTTACACTCAAAACTTTGGCGGGCTTTATAAACCAGGCCTTTTAACCTGTTCCTCTACGTCTTGTACTTCGTCAGCGATTCATTTTCCCTGAGATAAGTTTACCATAACTTCGCTTGCGGTTTACACTTCACTCTTCAGTGTGTTCGTTAACAGGGCCTGTTGGTGATCTTTTTTTCCGAATTAGGACTGGTGGTTGGTGATAAGTCCTTGGCGGCCTTATAAATTGCAGCCAATCCTCGAGAATACACCTTGTTGAATGTTTCATTCTTCAATAACGCACATCACCATTTGGGTAAAGTCTCCACATAGGCGTTTGACTGTGATAAGGGACGAGAAGAGTGAATATTCCCATCGTAGGTTCACGTGATCACTTTTGCCCAGCGAGGATGAGTTCACGTATCTACATCGAGCGCGTAATAAAGGTCAAACAATTATTTTGCCCTCGTATTCTAGTCAGAACAGGACGTGTTGATTGAAAACGTTTGTTATGCCAGCTGCCAGGAAGGCGGCGATAGAGGGAGTTTAATTCCGAGAAGCCTGGTGCCATTTCAGATTCCAATCGACAGGCGTTAAAGTCACCCATAATCATTACTTCGGATCGACAACAAACGATTCTAAAATCATCTATCAATCACTGTCCTGACTGCCGGATCGTTTCTTGGTAGTCGACCGTTAAGTAGTGCTTGAGACCCCGGCGCGTTCGGGTAACCAGATGGCTTCAGTTTCGCCCATGAGCTTTTTCCTTTTTTTCTGACGCGAGCAGGCCATATCTGACCTAAGTCACCTTGACGTCCTATTTCTCTATCTTTCTACCGTTAACTGAAAACCGGAAACGACTTCACGGTCGTCCGCACGTCAGCCACGTTTCAGTTATGGAGATGATATCAGAAGTTTGGCACACGTATATCTTAAGCTCGTCTGAACATTGGGAGTAGGCTTTGGACATTGGTATATAAAGCATTTTAGTTTATTTGTTTCAAGCCGGCTATGTCGCTGCCTTCTTTAATTGAGGGCAGCTGGATATAGGATGAATATTCAAAGAACTGCATATTTCCTGCAGTAGAACTGCATTTTGTGTAGATGTTGCATTGGATTGGTTGACCATTGAGACTTTGTCCGTGATGGGCGTCCTCCACCAGAAAGGGTTTTGTATTCGAACAATCACTCCGTTTCTTATTACAAGTCCCTGTTCTTTCAAGTTCTCCAATTCCTCCATTTAATAATAATAATAATAGTTTAATACCGGTTTACAGGCATTGTCAGGTGAAATATTCAGTGGGTAGAGGCTGGCAGTGAAAAAACTCCTGAATATATATCGTACGCGTGTTTTTCCTATTTTCATGTGTTATTCAGGGAGAAAAAACTGCCGCCTGTAAGGATGATAGTCGTTGGGGAAGGGCTAACACAATTGCAGTCAATACAGTCTCTGTCTGCTAGGAACCGGGATTCTGTCCCCAGGTAAGAAAGCATCCGTGTACGGTCGCTCTGCCGAAATCGCTTGGGTGCAGGCTGCAGAGAACTCAAAGGCTTACCTGGGATCGAGGTTCGCGCACTCCCGTCGAACAGGAAAACAGATTCTACCGTGTCGGCGCCCAGAATTCTTGGAAACTGTTATTCTGAATGCAAAACTAGTAATGGTAATCTTAAACAAAGAATAACTCCGTTGGTTTTATTTTATGGGGGAAGTTTATTCCACATGGCCGTAGCCTCGAAAAGAACCGTCGATGCTGCTGTGCGGCTAATGGAAGAAATAAAAAGACATTGCGATGAATGCTGCGCCGAGGATGGTCAAGCTGCCTCACAGTGATAAAGGGGGATTAAATGTACGATTATTCAAAAGCTTAAAAGTAAAAATAGTCCCTTCTGTAATAGGAGCCGTAGGGGATCGGTGACAGGCCACGTTGATGCGACGGTTGCGGTTATCGACGATGCGATTTAACAGGTGAGGTGTTGGATGGGTTCTGTTCTTCGCTAGCGCGCAGAGGCTAAATAAAGTGACATTGAGCCCGAGTCTAACGTACATTGTATAAAGGCGAAGTCTAATATCAATAGTTTAAATTTCGGATGGTATTGGCGGTTCTTGTTGGCACGGAGACGATCGGAAACGGTATGGAGATTGTGAGGAGACCGTTGGAATATGATATGCAGGTCATTAACAACGCCAGGTTCATTTATATCGTGTGCATCTGCTTTAAAGATGGGGCTGATGTGGTTGTCGCGATGACGGCGCAACTGATTTGTGCCCGGGGAAGGGCGCCGTATTGGCAGGCATAGGAATCGTTTTGTGGATCAGCGTGCGGTTATAGCGGGTTTATCCAATGACAGCTTTTAAATCGTCGGCATACGCCAAAGGGGCCTGTTTCGGAAGAAACCTGGCCCATCATTGACAAAAGACAGGGCCTAGCACTACCTGAACTCCACTCCGCACGTGCCGAGCACGGAGATAGCATTGATCTTAACGTATTTGTACGAGCTCAGGTAAGAAGATATCAAGCTCAAGTTTACCATGCCACAAGAGAGTTTCAGGAAGAAGGGCATGTAGTCGAATCGAAACTTGGTGAAATCGAAATAGACTATGTAAAGTGCAGAACATTATCCCTAGATTGTAGAACATGGTCAAAGAAAGAGCTGACATATTGTCACAAGACCCTAGTTGAGAACCCGCTTTGGGCTTCACTCAATAGGTTATTCTTAGTTAAATGATACATCTTATCTTTGATCAAGATCTCCAGGATTTTCGAAGCTGCGGACGGTGTGTTGATTGACTAAAGGACAGTGTATGATTGACCGAAAATCATCAAATGGCAAGATTGGCCATTTTGAGGATAGGTAAATCATTCCTTCCATACACTGGAAAGGTTCACTTTCAAGAGCTAGATTAAATATCTTACGAAGTGACGGAAAATATAATTAGCATCCGCCTATAATACTGATCGGTACGCCATCGTCCAGGACTATAAGATGAAAAAACGTCAGAATGGCTACGTTTACATCCAGAGGCAAAAGTTACAGTCTCGAGGACAGCACCAATCAAAACCTAATAGGCAGAGGGAAGTCAATTTTCAATAAATTTTCTGGACAGAAAACGTTAAAACAACAACCATCAATTTGTCATCAACTACAGGATCAATGGAATCCAGTAGTACGGGATGCCATACTTTACTATAGGTTCTTTGGCGTAAGAAAAACGTTCACATTTAACGAACGGTTTTCGACATATTTGACCTCTTCAGCTAGCCATTTTCTTCAGTTAGCCTCTTAACATACTCAAAATACGGTGAATCAAGGGCAGAACAGAAATGTCGTTGCAAATGGAATCGACAGAGATTTGCAACCTACAGCGAAAAGATAAAGGAAATAAACCTCATCCATGACATTAATTAATTTCTTACGGGGAACAAACGAGAAAAATTGGATCAAAACTTTAAAACCACCGGTACAGTGTTCACATCCTGACACATAAAGAAATTAGACCAGTCGTAGGAGTTAAGATGTATCAATAATTCTGTCGAAAGCGCTAATCGAAAATCAAAAAAAGCTATATTTTATTGAAAGTTTCATCGGTTTTCGAGTTGTATTTAAAACAACGATATCATGGTCTGAGCTCCCAAAGGGCCTAATAATGGCACTATCAAAAGGCAGGCAACCTCCGCAAAGATAAGATCAAGTATGCCGAACCTCAGGTATGAAAAACAACCTAGTCCACATGCCAATATCACGGCCTCGAAAATTCCCTCGAACTTTATGGGCCTGGGCGACCAGAAACAGCAATTCAGGAAGTTTGAAAAACACCACCGCAATTAAGCAATGCCAAAATTTAAGTCAACTGCATATGCGAAGACGAAGATCAAATCCTCACTGGTATTGGGCGGGCAATAGACACAGCCAATGATAAAGAGTTCCTATTTTTAAAAGTTTGAAGCCAGCACCTCTCAGCCGTAGAAATTGCGGATGATCTAAGTCAAACAGCAATTAGATACAGCTTCTACACCACGACTACGGCGATCATTTCGAGTACAAGTATAACATATAAGAGAGTTCGGGGTCAGCTACGGCAAGGTTGCACATGTTTCATTTACCAAACCATATCAGGACAGTGAACAAAGACTAGAGTCTGAAGCAGTAAAATTTTATTGACAAGGATCCCATTTAGAGAAAATTAAAGTAGTCAAGGTGGTTGTTTTAGGAGGCGCCTATTCATCCAGTGGTTCACGGCCACGAACATAGAGACCAGGTCCCCGACCTATTCTAAGAAAAAGGTGATCATGCGCGCCCATATGTTGGGAAGAATAAAATATGGAACAGAAATGACAGACGGGAACAAGCACAACCGCTAGCTATTGGAATGACCGAAACCCTGAACAGTATACTACAAAGTATTAATTTTAAAAAATGACACAGAAGGTCAGGCAACAAGTAGTCCAGCAGGACACTCCGTATTGAGAAAACAGAAAACGACCGTAGAAAATTGACACAGGTAGGATGCACTGTTGAAAGTGGCACAGAAGCACTATTTTTGGGCGAGAATGCTTGTATGTTTCGTTTATCGGCCTCGGTATGGAACCTGGGTGGTAGCTGGAAATTCGATGGAGAAAGGGATGGGGATGTTTTTCAGGAGAATGATCGTAGCTGGAGTAGTTTGGTCCTCGAAGACTAAATTTTTGCGGTTTTCGAGTGGTTGAAGACTTTAGCGGACTTGTCTTTGGAGGCTAGAAATCTGCGTTGGTTTTACCAGAATTAAAGGGTAAACAGTTATGGGTATGGTAATAGGAGTTACCGTCGAGAACGAAAAAAGTACTGTTGGATCAAAAAGATTAATCAAGGTCGTTTCCGTGCAGAGTTAGCTAGGGATTCAAATTTAAGCCGTAGATGAATTGGACAAATTGTTCAACGGCAACAGCAATAATCCTCTGTGGCTTGTCGACAATTTAAATTTTTAGTTTTTCTGATTCAGGGAAACCAGAAACCCAATACCGAGAAAATTCTCTACTAATCTCCCTAGAAAATGAAGTCAACTTCTATCAAGAAAAACTGACTAATGGAATTACGACTAACAGAGTGCAGTCGTTTACATACGCAACTCTGTATTCAAGCCACAGCTCCAAAAAAACATGCCAATCAAAACAGATTAACTGGGAATATTATGCAGCATAAAAATTATGCTTGCGTTTTATCCGTTCTTCGTTTCGGAAGGCTAATTATCAATGACTCGAAAAGCCTGTTGGATAACTGTTTTTAGAAGCATTGGTTATGGATCACTAAGCAAAAATCAACTTATTCGTCGCGCGAGTCGATTAACTTGCCAGGACGAGGTGTAGGCTTGAGCAATCAGAGGATCAAGGAGGTTCCAGATTAAACCAAAGGGATACTAGAGTTGACAATATCTGCGGAGGGCTGCAGAAGTCTCGCATGCGCTTGATATGTCTCCTTCCATTACTCTTTTACTCCAGGGGATGGGAGAGAAACTGCAATCTTGCGTCTTTTTGCAGAGTCACTTGCGGGGGCTTCGTAAGCTAGTAGACGGAATTTTTGGTTTACTTAATAGAAAAAGAGTGGGTTAATGAGTTACAAGAGCATACTTTAATAGCAGGGCTAAAATGGCGGCTGATTTCAAACAGTAAAGTAAGAAAACGACAAACCGAACACAATTTAAACCACACTTATGCAACGTGCAACTAATTAGTCCAATTGATTATAGCGCTGGCACCAATAATATTGAGCAGTAAAAGAGCTTTTTAAACTAGCAAGTAATAGACAGTTCACTGCTAGGGGCGGTGCCTTATTGCGACCTTATTACTGTCCGAGTTACTTTTGAATTTTAACACTCAGTAAAGAGTAACGAAAGTTTGGAATGTTTCTTGAATCGCTGCTGAACTCTGCAACATAAAGCGATGTTGAAGAGTTGGTGAGTTTGTAGCCAAAGAGGAAAAAGGTCTAAGAAGACCAGGCGGTTCGCAGATTTGTAGCTTTATTCTTGGTGCTGAAAAGATGGCAAACTCGTTAGCAGGACTCAGAATTGAAGAAGCTATCGCCGACAGGCGTGGAGAAGGATCAGCCGCAGCCTACATTTTGATTCCGATGTTGGCGTTATCGAGACCCTTCGTCCTGAATTCTATTTTTAAGAACTTAGTTAAAAATGTCTATCCTATTCAAAAATAGATGTTGTATTATTTAACAGATAGCGCTTTGATTTCTTTTATTTAAAAATTCTAGTAGGATTCGACTCTAATAGAAATTTGCCAAACCTTTGAAGACCCTATAGAACTCACCATTTATTTGTTCTCCAACTTGGACAATTTGATCTCGCTACCACTTTACCAGGACTGTTCCGGACAATGCTGCTTCAACTGCACGTACTTACTTCGCTCCTGCCATCTCGAATTTTTCGTCCCGAAATTCGTCATAAAACGGAATTCTATTATCTTATTCAACTTGACTGCAGCAGCCTCTGCACCAATAAAAACTGAGCAACCACTCAGGAACAAAAACGTGACAACCTCGTGAAGATCTGAAGTCACCCAGACCTTCGATATCTCCGAGGGCTGAGTAGTTCCTGAATATCATTCATACCGTTTCAAAAGTATTTTTCAAAAAGGGCTTTTTGAACGAGTATAAACATTTTTGCTCATATTGAACTAAATACTCGCCATCCTCCAAAAGCCAGTCGGAAATTTTTCGCTATACGCTCAAAGGAACATACTTAACGCAGTGTTTTAACATTCATGGACTCAAAACAATTGTTTTCTAGCAACAGAACCAGTCAGGGAACTTCCTTTAAAGCTGAAAAGCCTGTTGAGGCTGGCTTCGAAATCCCACGACTGGCACTCAAATCAGTTTATACCACAACCAATAACCAACAAAGCCTTATAAAAATAATGGCAGCCAAATCAAATCGCTATGAGGACGAATCTTACGTTGGATGTTCTAATATTTTACTAAGAGTTCAAAACTGGAAAATGAGCTTACGGGCACCATCTTGCAAGATAACAGTACTCGACGAAATACGCTTAGCAATTTTACGGATTAAAAAGGCATTCCAGAACAGTTTCCAGAAATTATGGGCAATGGAAACGGTAGAATCTGTTTTCCTGTTGAACGGAGTGCGCGGCATCTGATCGATCCCGGGTGTGCCCAGATACGGCAC
This sequence comes from Schistocephalus solidus, assembly GCA_017591395.1. Lineage (NCBI taxonomy): Eukaryota > Metazoa > Platyhelminthes > Cestoda > Diphyllobothriidea > Diphyllobothriidae > Schistocephalus > Schistocephalus solidus. The sequence goes on along the minus strand of WEDG01007575.1, from coordinate 343 downwards.
CGTCTCTGCAGCCTGCACCCGTTGACTTCTTCGGCAGACGGTAGGCAGCCGTACACGGATGCTTTCTTGCCTGGGACAGAATCGGTTTCCTAGCAAACACAGAGAGACTGCATACAGACTGAAATTGTGTTAGCCCTTCCATTATCTGAATCGCTATCATCCTTACGGGTGGCGGGTTTTATCTCCTGCAAAACATAAAGATAGAAAAACATTTATAGTGATATATATTCAGGAGTTTTTACTGCCAGCCTCTCTGCCCACTGAATGTTTCATCTGACATTGCCTGTAAAGCCGGCATTAGAAATACAACTAGTATTAGTATTATTAAAGCACCAAAGAAGTA
>WEDG01007573.1:0-13007 GCA_017591395.1 Schistocephalus solidus | reverse complement strand
CCCAACTTGGAGCACTTTGCACGAAATTAGTCACCCACTGTAGGTTCGCTGTCATTAGTCATAGAAAAATACAAGTTTCGTTTGTGTAGGTATAGCACATAAAACATAAAACTCACTTTTCAAGTAGTTTTAACTGCTGCATAACTTTTTAAGCGCTGTTCTTCCTCTGGGCCGGATATCTGGAAGCGGTCGACACTGAACTTGTGTATGCGGCACAATGCCTATTCTTGCCTGTCGTTCCGGAGGATGACGCCGCTGTGCAGACTGAACTAGTCGAGTTGACGGCCGCCGCCGCCGCGCCGCGGCCGCCTCCATTGCAACAATGGAAGCCGCGGAAAGGAGACCACCTGAACCAGTGTTGTTCTCAAAGCCATTTGAATGGCCAAACAAACTACAAGGCGGCATTGCCCGTCAGCCGTATAGGTGCAGATCGGGTTCGACTGAGAAGTCCAGACACCTGCCGATAGCGTCGTTGTGGCGCTTGTTGACAGGCGGCCTGATCGTCCCCTTTGTGGCCTTTCCCGAGACGCCTTCTGACTGACTGGGTTTAGGAGCAGAATTCTTTTCTTCTGGTGTGTCCAGTTCCTCGTTCGCTGTTACAGTTTTGGTCCCCATCTTGGTTGGATTCGAGTCTCTTTCCTGTTTAATCAGACCATGTACGGCCCGGAGATAGTCTTGCGAGACGATGCGTACATCACCGCAAACGGAACCCGAACTGCCTACCAGGGAGGCAATCCAGTTGTTGCATTTCCTGACCCCGGAAGGCCAATTTTGTGTTTGAGTTCAACTCTTTGTTCATTGTAGGCACGCTCAAGTTCATCTCAACGTCTGAAATTTTTATTGTTTAGTTTTGCGGCCGATTCTAATGGCGGTGAGTCTGTGGTCGATTCATTGTCACTGGCAACCTCCATCGGGAACTTCAGTTACCTCCTTGCCCAACTGTGTACCCTGTTGGACGTCGTTCTGTTGTCCAACACCTTTCTCCAACAACCTGTATGGAGTCGGTTGAGCTCATCGGAGAGGTTTTCACGGGCGCCTGCCTGGAACTACTGGTTGGGCCGCGACTGTACAGAACATCACCACCCTCAACCACCCCACTAATGCTGTGCGCATATTGCAACTGCGCCCGGGCGGCGGAATGGTAGAAACGGCCAAGGAAGCGACAGGGGTCGCGTTTGTGTTAGTCCACGCTGACTCCAGCAACTGCAGCCGCAACAGCAGCCAGGGGATTCAAGTTTCGTCGTTCGTTCCGACCCGATCGATGCTTGACTCCCAGAGCAGAGTTTCGCACCTTCAAGCTTGGCTCGGACATAGTCTTCCGTAGGAGGCTAGAACTCTGGCGTGAAGAGGCTGTATCTGCAACTCCACCAATTACTGGATAAAGACATTCAGCACGCCCAACACTGGCAGCCTGTGAGGCGCACAGGTTTGTCAACACCCATGGCAGGCCAGAAGACGTTGCAGTCACGGCAAAAGCTTCAGAGAAGGGATGAGATTTTCTGCCAAGCATAGACTGTCGTTGTTTTTGGCTGCAACATGAGAGAGAGGCCGCCCTGGAGGGCTGAGTGGTATATGCTGATGTTGCATATGCACTGTCAAAGGAATCGCTTCCACCGAGAGTCGGTTTCTGATGCCAAGGATGTAGGCTGGGCAGACCTCCAGCAGTACCACTATCCTGTTCCCCCGGCGGCTCCTCTGTGTCTACTGAAGAAGGTGATAGAAAGGAGACACACGCGGACGCTGCGCCCTCCTTGCTGCGTCGTTTATTTAGGACGCAGTCCTTGAGGCGTTGTTTGACGAGGGAGGATACAGGTGATTCTACAGTGCTGTTAGAAGCCCCGCTAGCTAAACCTGCATTAATTCTACCGGAAACCGTCGTCAGGCTCTGTCGAAAGGTAGTTTTAGCGGCCTGAACTGCCCCAGCGGCAGAGGATGTACCGCTAGAGGGATTTTGACTGCTAACGGATAACTCGTGGGCCTCTGAATGCCTTCTTTGTCGCTGTTCGGTCGATTGGCTTTCTAGACCTTGCCCAGTAGCTGCAGTAGTCGTCAGGATGGTCGAAGTAAGCGATTCTGTCGTGCAGTTATACATTTTCGGCCCACTGGATACGAACTCGCTAAGTGATGTGAGGGCAGTATCGTCCTTGTGGCAATGCGGGCCATCCAGCTCATCAGAATAGTGCGTTTGTGGTCGAAAAAGATGTTGAGGGTTAACTGACGGCGAAGCATTATTCTCCATTGGTTGACCGGAAGGTGAAAAGAGGAGATTTGAAGTAAAGTCAAGATGCGATTGACTGCACAAAAAAGAATTATGTGCAATATGATCGAGGGGTCGAGAGGAACCGAAATCCTGTTTATCCCCCGCAGCTTCGGGAATACAAATATTTTTTCCGATACTTTCACTAGAAGGTACCTCGCGATACCGGTTAACTTTCATCTAAAGCGGAGCTTGGTAATAACACTCAGAGTATTATCTTCCTTATATTTTGCACTGAATGAGCCGTTGCTAAATCCACCTCTCCATTGGCTGCTCGTAATATTCTCATAGACAATAATCCGCAAGAAACGTTTTCGTGGTAACAGTGGTCGGTAAAAAGATTATTCCTCTGGGTGATAAGGAATGCTGCCGGCACACGATCTTAGCTATAAGTAGCCTTTTGAAAATTCCCGATTTTCAGGCAGACTTCGCAAGTTTGACGCGAAGGTAGTTCGTTTGCCAGCTCTTTGTTTGGGAAATTAAGGCAACTTGTAGATGAGTAATAACGCCTCCGCTTGAACTGAAAGCAAAGATAAGGAAACCAGGTTCACTGGCAATTGGTGTGACGCGTCTGGACAGCGCGCTAGAGAGGAATGAAGGCAAGCGAGGCTGCGCAGTCATTGGCTAGCAGGACGTAGTTGGGTTGACCTTGGATTACGGCTATTTTTAAATATGGAACGAGCTGTGTGATTGGTTGGCTGTGCAAAAATGTGTGGCTACGGTAATCGCGATATTATTAGGTTCGCACCGTGCGCGCAGGAACAAACGTCCTGCATCCCCGATGCTCTGCCTACAAAACATTTCCTCTAAAAGCAGGTAAATGTGATAGCAGTTCGTCTTTTGGCAAGAGTGCAGCTATTTTTAGGACGAAGGAAGGCCGTGGGACAAGCTTTTATCACTGCGTCGCTCACGATTAGCCTTATGCAGACACACATACCAAATGTCCGTCTTGAGGAAAAGGGTAAACGACTAGTAATATTCAGACCTATTAAAAGGTAGCACTGGTTTTATTGCAATAAACAACAATAAACTTTATGGATATTTAAAGTGCACGACTGTAATACGTATACCTTCAGAAAAAAAGGGAAAATAGATTTGGCACCAGTCAAAACAAATATGATAAAATATTATGATTTAAAAAACCTCGCAGTATACAAATTGGCATTTGCAACAATGGTGCAGGATTCTTACGAAATTTCAGTGAAATGTATCCTTTTGGTTCGTATTTTTCTGTCGTTCATATTGGTATTGAAACTGCGTGATGCTTGGAACAGTGGAAAAATAACTTTAACTTAAGCACATCGATATGAAATTTTGGATATCACATTTTGAAAAAATTAAAGCTACAATGGCAGAGAAATGTGAAGTGCCTGTAGAAGACGTTAAGGTAAAATTGTTTTGCTGACACACAACCTGCTTCATCCGAAAATAGGATTTCCAAACATGTAGCGAAACAAAATATCAGGACATGATGAAGTCAAAGTATTAGGTTTATTTAGCCTGCTGAAGCAGCGGTCCACCGCACATCTTTTGAGTACGTTAGCATAGCCTTTCATTAGTATTAAAAATTGTGTGGTATTCTCAAATCCTATTCGCTTTCTAGACTTTGCATACTTTTTCTGGCGCAGGAACATGTTTATAAGTACGTCCTACGGGTTTCTTGCAAGCAGCATTGACTAATCACATGGGCTAGCGGTTAAACATCAGGAAATAGTCGGTGCTGAACTTTTGGGACACAGACTGCTGGATAGGGAGCCCCTGTGGGTATGTATCGTGTCCTTTATACCTAAAACAACAGCTACGTTTGCAATGAAATAATGTTTTAAGACAACTGGTTTTATTTTTTGTTATTGACTGCTAAACCAAATGTCTTGATGCAGATGTTTAAGCTTGTCAGCATTTCCTAAGATGGGAAGTTTTAACCGAACAATTTATTTTAAAACGAAGCATTTTTCATGAAAATTTATTTAAACATCTTTGTGTGATAGTCTATGGTGTTCTCTGTTTTACTTCTCCACACATTAGGCATGATTATGGCCAAAAATATTTCTCTTGAATCTTCTTCTTTCGTTTGCACATTTATAGTTACTTAGAACTAAGATACTAAGTCTATGTACATTAAATTATCGCCATGAAAATGCTCTCCAAAGCTCCAAATTAAGACCCAATCCAAAATCTCATGATTAAGTCTCGTAACCTGATCAGTGAACGGATTTCTCATGAGCTGTTCACTTGACTAATCAAAAATGGTTTCAAAATTAGTTGCAAACTTGATTTCCAAAATGAAAGAGGCCACATTTGGTGGTAAAGGTAAAACGTGTATCAACCGCAATATTCATTGACAGGTGCGTTAGTTAGTCTCCGTCGTTACGGTTTCATAGTCCACGAAAAACATGGCATCCTGTGATAGTTTATCACAACTATATTTGCAGTAGACAATTAAAATGGAAAAATATTAAGGACTAGTAGACACATGTCCCTGATCAAAATAAAAACTTTGGCCTCTGAATTCACTTTCAGTGCTCCGTCTTCCTGGCTACCGGAGAGTTCCAGCTGTCTGTCCGAAGATCCTGGGCGAAAATGCTTAAAAGTTTAGCCATAAAGTAAACTAAAGCACTTATTATTAAGGTATTACTGTGCTTAATACGTCTGTTTATTGCATTCTCATATTACAGCATATTAAAAATCCACGTAGAGACAGTAGATGACCTAACTTATGGAATTTGTGATCGAAATTTGAATGAGACATTTAGCATATATTTGATCTTATTATTTTGGTTTTTGAGTTGATTTGGGGTTCAGAAAGTCTTTTACTTAAGAACATAATATGTTAAATTGTATAAATTGAAGTTGATCGTTTTTCTACATTTTGTTATAAATGAACATAAATATAAACAAGTAAGAGTTTATATGGTTTTCCTGTGAGAACGCAATTTTACCTATGTGACCCATTTTAAGTTCATGAAAAAGTGCGTGAAATAACTTTTAGTTTGATAGCAGTGTAAAGCTTTGATATTTACTATACGTTAAACAAAATTATCTAATTATCAGCTAAATACCTAGTCAGTTTACTTATTTTTGCTTCTGCCTTTTTTGTGAAACACAAGCTGAATACATTCTTAAAATATAAAATATTCACCTTTTCGATATTTATCTTCGCATTTTACTTGAATGCACAATGCTTTAGGCTTTACATGTGAAGCCTACTGAACGACCGAGCTATTCTACAGGAATTGTCAACTGAAATGGAAACTACTCATTCAGATTCACCCGCAGCGATTCTACTATACTCGACGTAGGGATTTACATTCAAATCTCAAATAAGGGGTGTTTAATTAATCTCATATGTTTTTTTCCGATGATAAGTTGTCTAGGAATATGTTATCTTAGGAGTTTCGGTGTAAGAATTGGCAAATATTTAAGCAAGTTTGAAGTTCAAGGACGAAGAATATACCGTCAAATTTGAATTATTCCTGTTTAATAGTGCCTTAGATATAAAGGCTGCACATATCACGCCTGCGAGATGGCTGAGATGGCATCCTAAACGGGAGATTGTGCTCTCTTTCATGGAAAATGCTTTTGCTGTTTCTATTTGATTGAGCTAAATATCTTATAGTTTACAATTATTTTTGACTTGACTAAATTTTGCACTTTCATAAAGTTCTTAAGTGCCTCGCAAACATACGTTCCGCTACCGGCATGGACAAACAAAGAAATGCACCGGATGCTTCATATGAAGGATTCTCAATTCCCTAAGGGCACTTCGGGTCGAAATTGTTTATGCGTCCTTCCCTCGACAGGACACGGAAACGGGAACGCTCCCCACATCTAACACAGGTGATCTCATGCTAAATTTGAAGGAAGCCTTGACCTCAACTCTAATCATAGCCCTTACCCTATGTCTAGTGCCAGACCTTGCTTTAACCTCCACACGCACCCTAAAGTTAAGGATTACGCTAACCTTAACCCTCGTTCTAATTTCTCTGGAATGCAGCGCACATCTAGTTACATTAAGAGCGGTTTCTGTGCGCATGTCTTCCCATGGGGAGTTATAGACCATCCCTACAACACTACTTTCAGCTGTTATAGCAGTGGTGTTTTACGTACCTTTTGAATTAATTTTATTAGTAGGTATTTAAAGCAATTCCAGTTGTTTCCCTGTGGTGATCTTTAGGTGCCGTCTCTTGCCAACTCATGTCAGATGTGGTCACAGGTAGAGACGTTGGTCGGCACCCCCTCTTCCCCCAGATCCAAAACGAAAGGAGATCCACATCCTTCTGGGCTATCCACATTTCCTTAAAGTGAGCACAGTCTTTACATAGTAATTTGAAGTTTGGTAGCTTGAAGGCAAACGCAGGCCCTGCATTTTTTCCTCACAAAAAATTGCAAACAGATTTTCTGTACTTTGTGTTAATGTCAAGGCAAGCTGTTTACACGCCCAATTTAATCAAAACCTTTGTGGAGGCGAAAATAGGGAGCTTAGGCTTGTACAACAGACTACCAATGTGCTGATTATATTTTCAGGATAAAATAAAAGTTTTTTTTAACGTACTCAGCAGCAGTTTCTAATTACAGTCACTACGGCTGTAAGCATCCAGTTTCGTTTAACTAAAACATCAGATGGAAATTATTTCAATTGCACACGTTGTATATATCATTCTGATCTGTTAACATCTTACATATTTTTTATTTGTGGATTTCCGCCTATCAGTGTTAGAATAAAACAAATTGTTTTAATGGTTTTCGTTGCCGCTTTCAAAGAATGCAACAAAGCACTTCACTACGCGATGTGGAGAAGATGCTCTGTAGTGAAATTCCCAAAGTAAATGACTGAGCATAATAGGAACCTGGAAAGGTTTAATAACGCGGGTTCTGAAATCCGTTTTTTTAAAGGAAAAATGCAACTTTTAAAGAATTATAATTATGTAAAGAGGCGAGTCACTGCAGGATGTAAACATTCCTCGTCTGCGACTTTTAACTTCACAAAATTTCTACAAACGCTTTTCCTGTTGCTATAGTGAAACCGGCAAATCAAAGAGACACTTCTCAGTTATAGCAGCTTAAATTGGATCTCAAAGTTATAGAGCTTGCTTGTAAAATTCTAAAATACAACAGTGTTAGACACTTCATTTTCCTGCATGCAGGAAATGACAAGAACGTTGCGTGCCGATTGGTGGTTATGGTCAGTGACAGAAATAGTTTTTTGACTTAATGCGTGCGTGTGTATCAGTGGCGGAGCAATGAAATTCCAAGCTGATTAACCGATGCTGGCCGGTCATTAATAACTTAATTTCTTTCGTCTCCGGGCATTCGGCGACCCACTGATCTCAAAGCCACATATTTACCTTATTACTTCAATGAAGTAAAACGTTTAATAACTTGCAAATATATTTTTATTAAGTAGAGGCAAAAAGATCATCCTCTGCGTGAAATAAGACAAGCCAGCGCATTAGAAGGCGTCAACTGGTAGTGTGTTGCTCACCGATCTGCTTAAGGAACATTTATGTTCCGTTGTGCCCTAGAACTCAGACTAGGGCACAACGGAACATAAGTGTTCCTTAAGCAGATTGGTGAGCAACACACTATCATCATATTCCCGGTCGCAACAGACAAAGCAACGAGCCCGTGGCACAATGGTAGAGCGTTTGACTTAATTACCAAAGGTCGTGGGTTCGAATCCCAGGTGGGCCACACTTTGGATTGGGTATGACTGGCTGATGACGGCTAATAACCCAGGCAAATTTGTGTCCAGTTTCTAGCGTGTGGATGGCAACATAAGACAAGTTGTCTCGCCTGGGACAAAACCCGCATTGTTGCGTCCTGTCCATCTAAGAAAGGCCGAGAATTTTTAGAGGCCATTTTATCAGATGACTCATGCATCAACCGACACATCGAATTGGATCATGTGTACGACTACCTGAAAGAAAGCGGGAAAAGACGAGAGCCAATCCAAATGGAAATACACCCACAATGACAACAATTGGCAGGAATGACAAAGCGATATCGATTTTTCCGGCACGTGTTAAATTTGAACTGTTTTTGCACACTTACCATAAGTCCGACGACGATCTGAGGTGCCAGCGTCGAAAATTTACATAATAGAGTTACCTATTGTTTCCCAAATAACGTGTTTGCTTTCTAATATATATATATATATATATATATATATATATATATATATGTATATATATATATATATATATATATAATCATACTATAAGGAAGATTATGCCAAGTATTTGTTTTAGGTGCCTGATTGGAACAACCTTGTTCATTTTCTTTTGAATTTTGTTGCTTCCTACATAAATGTACCAATTTTTTAGGATAACCATTTTGGGAAAATAGTTCAAAAAATAAGTTGACTGGACTCTGTAGCACTCCTTGTCAGAGCAATGTGTTATTTCTCGGTGTAGCAAACAGTTGACGGTACTCCTCTGTAGTTCTCATAGTGGAGAATTACTTCCACATATGTTTAGTTGTGGTAAACTGATGTGTGTAATGTTCCGTCAGTCGTTCGCTGTACGAGAGCATCCAGTAATGGAAGTGTATTGCTAACTTTTTTATCGAGGGTGAATTTTATCTCCAGAATTGTTGAATTAATGGTACTGTGGAGTGCTTCTATTTTTATCATTCTACCGGTATCAAATGTGTCGTCAACATATCGTACCAATAACTTAGGGTTAATTTATGGGAGAGCCATAGACTCCCTAAAGATTTCGTATATCGATGCATGAAGTACAAAAAGTCAAAAGAAAATGAACTAGGTAGTTCCAATCATGGGGAATCCTTTCTTATATTAGGAATGTGTCTGAACTCATTGAAAGACACCAAATAAGAGTGGCACATAAACCGACGAATAGTTTACGCACTCAGTTTGTACACCCTAAGGAAAGGGGTGGCTAACTTGATAAAAAGGAGGTCCTCTTTAAGATCCCATGCGAGGCCTGTGATGCCGTGTATTGTGGCCGAACGGGAAAATATACCTCCACAGACATCCACGCACATCAACTTGTGGTCAAGAGGCGTGACCATCTGTCCCAAGTGGCCATGTACAGCATGCCTGGGACAAAGCTCGTATGTTCGGGGTCTTCGCCTCAAAGAAAGCCTGAGAGTTTCTTGAGGCCATAGACTCCGATATATCACGCATCAATCGGCACATTAAGCTAGAGGCCGTGTACAAAAATCTAAGTGAAAAATGAACGAGACGACAACCAATTAATTAAGGCTGACACACAGAGCAGCCGCTTATTAACCCAAACGCGACACGAGTTAACATGGTTAAGAGGTTTAGAAATTTCAATTTTTTTTTCATATTTATTTTAGACTGACGATGACCTGGGGAACCAGAAACGAAAATAAACGTTCCTGTTTTTCCCAGAAAAACTTTTTGCTTACTTATTATATTTCCTGGGATGTCGATTTTAAAATATATATATATATATATATATATATATATATATATATATTTCCATCATATGCTACACGTCGCTATGCGACCGCCTGCGCGGGCTCTAGTTGACCTTTAGGGCACAACGGAACATGCATGTTCCGTAAGTAGATCGGTGAGCCCCACACTATCATCATATTCCCGATCACAACCGACAAAACAACGAGCCCGTCGCTCAATGGTAGAGCGTTCGACTCAAACACCAAAGGTCGGGTTCGAATCCAGGTGTGCCAAACTTGGGATTGGGTATGACTGGCTGATGACGGCAAATAAGCCAGAAATGGCCATTCCGGTCTCCCTTGTCTTTGTCGGTACCATTCTATCATATGCTACATGTCGCTATGCGACCGCCTGCGAGGGCTCTAGTCTGAGCTCCAGGGCACAACGGAACATGCATGTTCCGTAAGTAGATCGGTGAGCCCCACACTATCATCATATTCCAGATCACAACCGACAAAACAACGAGCCCGTCGCTCAATGGTAGAGCAATCGACTCAAATACCAAAGGTCGTGAGTTCGAATCCCAGGTGTGCCACACTTGGGATTGGGTATGACTGTCTGATGACGGCTAATAAGCCAGAAATGGCTATTCTGGTCTCCCTTGTCTTTGTCCGTACCATTCCATCATATGCTACACGTCGCCATGCGACCGCCTGCGAGGGCTCTAGTCTGAGCTCCAGGGCACAATGGAACATGCATGTTCCGTAAGTAGATCGGTGAGCCCCACACTATCATATATATATATATATATATATATATATATATATATAACACATCGATGTGGTCTCGCTCTTTACCTCGATCCCTTTTGATTTAACGAGATCATGCACCGAAGAAATACTCCACGCCTACGTCACTGATGTACCTGCCGATGCTTTACTCTAACTTTTAAACCATCGTTTCCTTCTCCGGCAAATGCTATCAACAACTTAAAGGGGCCCCTATGGGGTCGCCCATACCCGGCTTCCTGGCCGAAGCTGTAATGCAGAAATTGGAATCAATAGCTCTCCCTGACTTTAAACCAAAATACGTTGATGATACATTTGTCATCTTCAAGAAAGAACTGTTAGACCTGCTCTACAAAAATCTTAACTCAACATTTCCAGGAATGAAATTCACGTTTGAGACGGAAGCTAATAGATAACTCCCATTTCTGGATGTCCTCGTACATCGGAAACTGATGGATCACTCCACACCTCAGTTTACCGCAAGGAAACATATTCTGAGGTCATCCTACACTTTGAGAGTAATCATCCTATCTCTCACAAAAAGAAGTTATGTTTACAGTCTTCTAAATCGAGCCAAAACGCACTGCTCTGATGAAGAAAGTTATCGAGCAGAAATGATATACCTCTTTAACTTATTCTCTAAAAATGGATACCCGCGTGACCTCGTGCATCGATGTCTGAAGCGACAAGAATCCAACGAGAAAGGTACTTCAAAAAACACGGCCACCCAGGCACCCAAAACAATGACCTGGAGAACTTTCCCATACATTAAAAATGTATCAGAGCTTTGTCGAAAGACAACGTAGATAACACCAGATACAAGTAGCACATCACCCTACATCTACTTTACGCTCACAGCTTGCACAGGTTTAGCAACATTGATAAAAAAGGTGTTGTCTAAAAAATTCCATGTTCCAATCGTAATGCCGTTTATTGTGGCCAAACTGGCCAAACCCGCCTAAACGAACATCAGTTGGTGGTTAGAAGACGCGACCATTTATCATAAGTGGCTATGCATACACTGGAAACAGGAAATAAATTTGCATGGGAGAAAATACTGATTGTAGGCATCGGCCCAATCAGAAAAGGCCGTTAATTCTCGGAAGCAATGCACTCAGATGAGGCATGCATCAACCGGCATATCGATTTGGATGCCGCATACAAAATCGTTAAAGAAAAATTCAAACGCGCATAACTAATCACGACGGGGTGACAAAATACACTCAACGTCTATTGGTTCAGATTTCGCCCAAGCTCAGAATCCTTTGTTAAACACGGTTAATTAATTACTTGTTCCTCTACAATGCCCGTAGTCTGACGACGAGCTGGGGACCAGTCTCGAAAAGTTACGTATTAAAGTTTTTTTTTACAAAGAATTTCGTCTTTTCTATTGAATATCTTGGGATGCCTATATATATATATATATATATATAGTGCGGGGCTCACCGATCTGCTTAAGGAACATGCATGTTCCGTTGTGCCCTGGAGCTCAGAATAGAGCCCTCGCAGGCGGTCGCATAGCGACGTGTAGCATTTGATAAAATGGAACCCATAAAGACAAGGGAGACCTAAATGGCCATTTCTGGCTTATTAGCCATCATCAGCCAGTCATACCCAATCCCTAGTGTGGCACACCTGAAATTCGAACCCGCGACCTTTGGTATTTGAGTCGAACGCTCTACCATTGAGCCAAGGGCTCGTTGTTTTGTCAGTTATGATCGGGAATATGATTATAGTGTGGAGCTCACCGATCTGCTTAAAGAACCTGCATGTACCGTTGTGCCCTGGAGCTCAGACTAGAGCCCTCGCAGGCGGTCGCATAGTGACGTGTAGCATATGATGAAATGGAACTGAAAATAAAGGGAAACCGGAATATCCATTTCTGGCTTATTAGCCGTCATCTTCCAGTCATACCCAATCCCAAGTGTAGCACACCTGGGATTCGAACCCGCGATTTTTGGTATTTGAGTCGAGCGCTCTACCATTGAGCCACAGGCTCGTTGTTTTGTCGGTTGTGATCGGGAATATGATGATAGTGTAGGGCTCACCGATCTGCCTAGGGAACATTCATGTTCCTCTGTGTCACGCAGCAGCAGAAACATCGGCGGAACACGTGTCTGGGCATTAAGCTAGTACCTATGACGGAAGTACGGTAAACGTCTTTGCCATTTAAGATTCATACTACCTGTAGTACTACTTGTTTGTAGAATGGGCATTACGTGGTTATTTCACAGTGGTTGATTGTCTTCGACCCAAAATGTTCATTAAAATGTCGGGTCTGACCCTAAAAAGTCATTTCCGAATCACCTGAATCCATGTCCTGCACTTGCTAATTTCAGAAATTATACCCCCGATTATTCTCTGGATTCCATATACCAGAAACCGCATAGAGATCGCTGTGGGACCCTTTGAGGATCCGATCCCCTCGTTGCTGTGTCACGCAGCAGCAGAAACATCGGAGAAACACGTGTCTGGGCTTTTAGCTAGTACCTATGTCGGAAGTACGGTATAACGTCTTTTGCCATATAAGATTCATACTACTTTGTAGTACTACTTGTTTGTAGAATGGGCATTA